>JAVTVY010005620.1:0-40784 GCA_036873755.1 Hanleya hanleyi | reverse complement strand
TGCCATAATATCCACCGAAATCTCAGTCCAGGGGGAGATAACTCCTGTATGGAATACAGTATGCAGTAACCTCACTTGTATACTAATGGACACACTGTGGATTATTTTAATCGAACTCCTGGTCTTCTTTCCACCTGCTTCCGAAAATAGAGCTTCAGGTATAACTAGGCAGTCAAAATTAAACAATCTGGCGTAATGATACATCTCCGCTTCGTAACGGAGTCTACATTAAGATAATGCATAGACTCCACTATTATGCCTTAAGGGTGCACTCCGGAGATTCTTTTATTCGGCATGGAATAGACTATGGGTCCGTTTTTAGGCCACCAGTTGTCGCAAAACCTTCAACCCAAATCACTTATATATATATTTTCTGAAAGAGCATGATGAAACTATTATTTTAAGATATAACACTGCTATGTTATAGAAAAATTTAACTCGAACATTCTCCTCCATGCTTGCTTCATTTTTCCTAGAAACCCCTTAAAAATGTCGAAAAATGGTCAAATTCGGCTCAATTTCCAGAAAAATCTGTAAGAGCGATTTCAATTAAACTTCTTACTCACGTTCCCTGGTCCGGTCTCAACTTAAAAAGGCAAAAAAAAGGGGGTGTCAACCTAACCGTTTTTTGTCGGATTTTCTTCCCGTAAATGAGTCCCGATTTTTAGGCACACCCAAGGGGCATAACTGAGGCAGGACAATCCCGATCAGCGTGTAGACGAAGCCAGCACTCGATTTGTACGTACTCGTTTGCAGCGTTGATAATGCTGAATAGGATGGCATTATAGATATAAGCTATTAAGAAGACAAGAAGAATTATGATGTAGCAGAACAAGGGCAGTCTATCGTATTATGAAATTAGAGAGGGGCCATTACTACGAAACTGCGGAGGGCCACCTAGACCCCAAGGGGAACCAGTGTACCAAATTTGAGAAAGATCCATTAGGTACTTCCTGAGAAATGATGATAATGTTTCATGGGGAAATCCAAGATGGCTGCCTGGTGGCCATATTGGATTTTCGAATCAGACCAGAAGAGGTATCTTGCACATGTAGACCCCAAGGGGAACCTGTGTACCAAATTTGAGAAAGATCCATGCAGTAGTTCCTGAGAAATCGCGATAACAAGGTTTCATGGGGAAATCCAAGATGGCTGCCTGGTGGCCATATTGGATTTTCGAAACGGACCAGAAAAGATATCTTGCATAACTAGATCCCAAGGGGAACCTGTGTACCAAATTTGAGAAAGATCCATGAAGTAGTTCCTGAGAAATCGCGATAACAAGGTTTCATGGGAAAATCCAAGATGGCTGCCTTGTGGCCATATTGGATTTTCGAATCGGACCAAAAAAGGTATCTTGCAAAACTAGACCCCAAGGGGAACCTGTGTACCAAATTTGAGAAAGATCCATAAAGTAGTTCCTGAGAAATCGCGATAACAATAATTGTTTATGGACGGACGGACGGACTGACGGACCACGGACGACGGACCACGGACGAAAAGCGAACGAGTGAAAACAGAGGATTTTGCAGAAGTACCAATTAGATCTACCTTCATTCATGAGTCTGTACATTTAATAAAACTGATAAATAATATACATATGGTAACTTTTTGGGGGTCAAATCGCTTTTTGTCCGTGGACCGTCGTCAGTTCCGTCCGTCGTCCGTCGTTCGTCCATAAACAATTCTTGTTATCCCGATTTCTCAGGAACTACTGCATGGATCTTTCTCAAATTTGGTACACAGGTTCCCCTTGGGGTCTAGTTGTGCAAGATACATTTTCCGGTCCGATTGAAAAATCCAATATGGTCACAAGCCGGCCATCTTGGATTTCCCCATGAAACCTTGTTATCGCAATTTCTCAGGAACTACCGCATGGATCTTCCTCAAATTTGGTACACAGGTTCCCCCTGGGGTCTAGTTGTGCAAGATGCCTTTTCTGGTCCGATTCGAAAATCCAATATGGCCACAAAGCGGCCATCTTGAATTTCCCCATGAAACCTTGTTATCACGATTTCTCAGGAACTACTGCATGGATCTTTCTCAAGTTTGGTACACAGGTTCCCCTTGGGGTCTAGTTGTGCAAGATACCTTTTCTGGTCCGATTGGAAAATCAAATATGGCCATAGGCAGCCATCTTGGATTTCCCCATGAAACTTTGTTATCGTGATTTCTCAGGAAGTACTGCATGGATCTTTCTCAAATTTGGTACACAGGTTCCCCTTTGGGGTCTAGTTGTGCAGGATATCTTTTTCGGTCCGATTCGAAAATCCAATATGGCCACCAGGCGGCCATCTTAGATTTCCCTATGAAACTTTGTTATCGTGATTTCTCAGGAAATACTGCATGGATCTTTCTCAAATTTGGTAAACAGGTCCAGTTGTGCATGTGTGGTCCAGCTGTGCATGACACCTTTTTTGGCCCGATTCGAAAATCCAATATGGCTACCAGGTGGCCATTTTGAATTTCCCCGTGAAATTTTGTCATCGATAATTCTCAGGAACTACTGCATGGATCTTTGTCAAATTTGGTACACAGGTTTCCCTTGTGGTCTGCTTGTGCAAGATACCTTTCCTGGTCCGATTCCAAAATCCAATATGGCCATCTTGGATTTCCCCCTGCAACTTTATCGTGATTTCTCCAGAAGTACTGCGTGGATCTTTCTCAAATTTGGTACACAGGTTCCCCTTAGGGTCTAGTTGTGCAAGATACCTTTCTCGGTCCGATTCGAAAATGTAATATGCCCACCAGGTGACCATTTTAGATTTCCCCATGAAACTTTATCGTGATTTCTCAGGAAGTACTGCCTGGATCTTTCTCAAATTTGGTACACAGGTTCCCCTTGTGGTCCAGTTGCGCAAGATACCTTTTTTGGTCAGATTGGAAAATCTAATATGGCCACCAGGTGGCCATCTTGAATTTCCCCTTGAAACATTGTTATCGTGAATTCTCAGGAAATACTTCATGGATCTTTCTGAAATTTGGTACACAGGTCCCACATGGGACCTAGTTGTGCAAGATACCTTTTTTGGTTCGATTCGAAACTCCAAGTTACGCTTCAAATCAATACGGTATTCCCGAGTTGTGACGTTGCATCACAAGAGTAGGCGGATCAAACGGTGGGGTATATTCTATATATTGACTATGGAGAATATCCATACCTTCACCTTCTATATCAAGGAGTTCAAATGATTCCGAATTAAAATGTATTTCTTCAAATTTTAAATCAGTTAACATTAGTCCATGCCATTGCAAGTGAACTGCCCCACCGTTTCGTCTGCCGACGGGTCGGCTACACGAAGGGACATCACTCGACAACTGTAGACTACTGCGTGTATCGATCCAAGAGAGATAATCAGGATTCAGACACTTTCAAAGTTTCAACATTACTGCACAGACAGGATCCCTTCAGTATTAAGTTTTGTACCATCTTACTATTTTCGAGCATGGTATCTTAAAAGAGATAACTCAACCTAGCCCAGTAAACAGAACAGAAATAGCATTCGTTCCTCATTATAAAATCTTAAGCATGTTTCATAGCTCATGCGAAAGTGTCAAAGAGATTTGTCCTCGCTTCCAGTACCCAATGAGGACACGTGCGAAAAAAAAAATACTACAAAACGAAGATGAAGGATCCTCTGGACATTCACATTTAGACTAACTTTGCTCATTTTACTTGTACTATAACAACCGACATCAAGTACGGTTTCTAGAAATCTTGAATCTTGAAGAAATCTCAAATTCGATATTCTGCAAACAAAATTACAAATTATTCGTTTGTTCCTAGTTACAATGAACAAAAAGATCCTCTTGTCATTAGCTTACAATTATGGGACAATGGTGGGCGCCAAGATCCCTCAGGATCTCTCGTTCAAGATATAACATTGTAAACCTTCTTTTCATTTATCCCATACAGTTTATTGACATCCACATTGTGTGCTGCGACACATGTATGGCACAAAACCCATTGGAAGTATAATGCAGTTTCGAGTCCAGCTGGTATGTATCCTATTACATGTATTAATACTGATGTATTATGGCAGGCCATTAGTATTTTATACAATCTTCAAGTCTGCACATACACCATCAGATACCGTTTGATGAAAAATAATTTGCTTATTCTAAATTGTAGTTACAACAAAGGAGTATCTACATTCCACATGTACATTATTGAATTGGAAGAAATTTTGTAAACCTATGAAACAACTTCTCTCGAAATACAGAGATTTTTGACTGATAGCATGGAGAACCTTTCCCAAAACATTGCTCCATAGAGATGTTACTGATATAAACAATCCTGTTCTTGATTATAATTTTCTGGCTTATCATTCTCATGCCACTAAAATGAACATCATTGAACTCCAATCCAATCAGTGGCCAAGATCCATCATCGTTCTTCAGGATTCATAGTATTGATCACTCATGTATAGACTGGATTCAGTTCTCATAGTATTCATTCCATACGTTTGCGAAGTCTTGTAACATGGTCAGGTCCCAGTACTATTAAGTACAAGTATGTTGTATGAAAGGTGAGATTATATGATATATACATCATCATGATTATTTTCCTATGGAGTAGGCAAATTGTCCGGTAGTCGGTGAGTCCATCCGAATCCTTTCGTCGGCAAAATAAGGAGAACCGTCGACATTATAGAACCTTCATTTTTTGGCATGAACGTGCAGTAGGGCACTGTTACCAGCAGATTCTGAACCGACCTACTTTTGATGAAAATTTGACCTATATAGGTGACCTTTAACATTACGCTTTGGCCCCCAAGTCATCTAGGTGACCTATAACATTACGCTTAAACCCCCAAGTCATCTTTCTCCCCCTACTTCGTAGGTCATATGACATTAGTAACACTACTCATGTCTGTAGATAAAATTCTTCACCTCTACCCGTATATTCAATACTTGAACTGGTATAATGGATTACATCTGGTTGTGAATGATGAAAGAATGAAATATTATGAAGGCCATAAACATTTCAATGAACTGAGTTGATTGCAATCTGCAGGTTATGGATTCAGCACTTCTGAAATAAGACACAACAGGACTGCTTTACACAGTGGATGTACTGGATGAACTGGAAGTACCAAATACAGACTATTGATTGGTTTAGCTGTGTCAGAAAGGTATGGAATGACAGAGGTGGTGAAAATCAAAGCCGGTGATTGGCCACATAATATTGTGTAAACCATCACCACACCCCATTGGATATCAGCCGATTCCACAGGAACTAAACATTACGCATGTAATGACCACGTGCAGGGTGATACATGTGTCAACCAGTCAGACATTTCCAATGATTCCGAGTTCTAACTTAAAACAACCATTCCTTCACTCATAATAATTGGATCTAACTTTTACAAAACCTGCAGCTCCCAATAGCTTCTGGATCTAGAACACATAAATGAACAGACCTAGTTTATTGGTGCTATGGCAACAGAATCATGTAGAATGGGATAATATCAGATCCATGGAAGTTGGAAGTCCCCCAACATGCTCCACAGATATCATCAAAGTACATAAAACATCTGCTGGTCAGTTTTGAGTGGTAACAGCTCCAGCTTGGAATATTTGAATGGATAAGATTATCTAAGTTTAGGCAAAAAGTTGTATGTTTCTGGTCTGCACCAGTGTAGAATCTATACGGTACTTTTTTTTGCAAAATTTTCATCAAAATGATCACCCTTGACTTGAATGTGTCTAAAATGATTTAGCTACTGAAATAGTGTTAATATTGGGATCTACGATTCAATGTAGGCCTATATATTATCACTTTCCAAATTGTGGCTCTTCAAAAATAAAATATTAACTATAAATAAATAGAACAAATTAATACAGCCCCTTCATGCTCCTCCCAGCAAACTCTTTGTTTAGGATCTTTGAACATGAAGAATTATTTCCTGAGTAGAGGTAAAAAACGCACATGTTTTGATTATTTTATTCAAATTTTAATTTCACTTCTGGTATATGTACACGTATAAAGTACATACAGAATGAACTGCATACAGAATAGCACAAAGAATGGGTATATGTATCTCACGCATTAATTACATTAATTCTTAACTAAAGATCAATACATACAAGAACATGTTTTCAAGTACGTGTACCTTTCTATGTTAACAGATTACAATCAATGACGGGTGATATTACAACAATAGTATGTAATGTTATAATTGGCTTAACTTTAGCTGCTGAAGATATTTCTAATTTGAGGGCAATGTGCAATCATACTAAATTTATTTCCATAACTTCATTTATTTTCACATTAAGCAACATAATGGAGATTAGCAAGACCTTCGTGAAGCAAGTGGAGTTTTGCAACATAATATAATAAGCATCATGGGTCTCCTTCAGTTTAGTGTAGACATATATACCCTTGAATATCTGTTACCATGATTCAGTCATAATATTGTCTGTAATACATTGATGTTGACAAGGAATAAACAGAATTATTTGATAGTATTATTAAGTGTATGTTGTTTATGATTAACACGATAAACTTTTTATTTGCTGGAATCCAGCCAATTGTTCCATATCGGCAATATTCTCATCAGCCCAGGGGTTTTTCTAGACACTTTTTTCATCGTGGTAACCACGATGAAAAACAATTACAAATTGAGTTTTTGCAAAATTTTGTAAATTGAGTTTTATTGCCGAAAATTGAGTTTTCTAAAATTTTGAGAATTTACGCGCCGAAGGCGCGCGAAAAATGAGTTTCTACGAAATAAATTGAGTTTCTGAGTAATCTAAACTGAGTTTCGTCGTCTGTTATCCCGTCCCCCTCCCCCAAAACCCCCGCGAGAAAGAAAAAAAAAACGTGTGACCAGCCACGCCACTCGAGTCGAGATAAGCACTCAGGATTTGTAACTGATGTGCAGACAGATAACTTGTGTACCTTTATTATTCAATCGTATAGCTCCGATAAGGACGTCTGGTCTTGAACTGTTCTCATTTCAGTCGTATAGGTCCGATAAAGACATTGTCCTGAACGTTTCTCATTTCAAAGCATGAATTGTTCGGCCACGTTTTCGACGATCGAACTAGTCCGCCATTTTGATATTTCAAAGTTACGTCCCCTTTTTAGTCCACTCGGGAACCACTGCTGTCATACTGCTGTGGCTTATGAGTCTGGTCTCCGAGACACGCTGTCCGTCAATCTCCGGAATCAAGACAACGGGCAAGCATTTTCTCTCTCAGTCAACATTTCACTTGGATGCGTGTGACGTTGAAAGACGTTTCCCCAGAAACAAGGAACGAACAAAACAGACATTCCCCAAAATACAGCTGATGTACCATTTGGGAATAAATACACAAAGTGAGCAATGCAGATTGGTGTAAAAACAAAAGATCCACACTCTCTCCTGCGCAACTGTGGATCTACATGCGGGGGCATATGCTATAACATACAAAATATACGTTTTTATGAATAATTTTATTTCTGCCCGATGGAAATTTCTGAAACCCCAGTATGTTTTGTAAACAAGTCCCACACCACATACTACAAAATAGGGTGCATATTGAGTTTAATTTGCAATTTTTGGCCATTTATCTGCATTTACCAAGCAGCATTGGATTTTTTTCGTGAAATCCACAAAACTTCACAACCACCATTGTTTTATTTTTTACGTCTCTTATTAACATTTTTATTGCCATTTATTTCTTCATTTCTTTCCTGTCACTTACAAATACCCAGACACTTACAATACTCAACCACCAAATTTGTCAAGGATTGCTTAACGCATGGAAATGGACAAGGGACAATTTTTATTTCTTGACTATAAGTATAGATTTTTTAAACTAAAGTAAGCTATTTGTAGGGAAAATATTTTCACCTTTGACCTATCACAATCCAGAGCTAAAGTACTCTCCCCCACCCCCAAAATAATCGACCAAATAGAACTTCCCGAGATAACTTGGATTTTAAAACTCTCTTGTTTTATTCGCGCTCATTTTTTAATTAAATGAAGCTATCTCTGAGGGAAGTATTTCTACTTAACATCTTTAGCCAAAATATAATCGGCCAATCATAGTTGGATAGCAAACAAACTTGTATGCAGCTATGTATGACACGCAACTTTGCTTGATGAGCTTCATAACATTACTGACATGTTCATTCACGATGAAAAATTGTCGCGAATTTATTTATTGTAAGTGTCCTACTAAAAAGATAAAAAAATTGAGTTTCCAGACTGCATGCGATGAAAAACCCGAAAAAATTGAGTTTTGTTGTTTATTTTGCGCGCCGTAGGCGCGCCGAAAAATTGAGTTTTTCATCTTTTTGAAATTGAGTTATATAAAGGAAAAGTGTCTAAAATAACCCCTGCAGCCATCACCATTCACTATGAATGTGATACATGTACAAGTCTATGGTAATTGATACATTATGGTGAAGGTGACCTGTAACACCAGTATACAAAATTATTCCGAGCTCATTGAATCATCATCACATGATGATGAGACAGATCAGAACGGAGTGTCGGTACAACCAGGTGTGTTTTGTAGACGATTCCGTCAATGATGATGCTATACATACACATACAAAATATGAAGTGTTGATGTGTATAGCCTATAGCACAAAATCACCAGCAAGTTGGTACAAGGCACACAGGGTTGTTAACTTGCTGATTTAGGTGGGGCGGGGGCTGGGAAGGGAGTCTAGTGTCACAAGCAGTATTCCAGATTGTCCATCCATATACTCTATTCCATGCCCCAATATTTCAAGCACGTGAAATCAGACAAAAATTATTTGCGGGGAATGTGACTTTCACATCCCTGGCTGGACATGCTAGTGGGGAACCTTCAATCCCAGGTTAATCAGATTAGTGAAGTTTACGTCCAACAAATGCAAAATTGAGCTTGGCATCCGGCCCTACCTTATTCAGTGATGTATTCTCCTATTGCCTCGACGGACCCTATTGCCTCGACGGAGGTCTTTGCGCTCATCCAGCGCTTGTTCAAATGATGGGAACGACGAGAAAGCCCCATTCATCTAAATAGATGTGGAGGGGTTTTATTTGAAAAAGAAACAAACAAATATTGGCCAATTAAGGATCATTTGGATGTTAGTTGCGGATTAAAATTGAGTTAAACTTAGTAATATGACTGAGTTTATCAAAAATTCGATCAGAAACAAGGTTCAGGTACCTTAATATTCTGGGTCTGTTCCTGAAGTAATACCATATCTGTTTTAGCACGAATACCTAGGCCTAATTGAAACAGCAATGCATGTGGTTGAAGTCAGCTGGATAACCCTTTTCCCAATATTTTACCCTAGTGCGTTTGTAGGGTCCATAATCGGCCGTGCACATAACTTCAGCCCTTATTTGACCTCCACAATGACCGCCAATGGCCAAAGTTAGTTGATATTCACCCTACCTTGAATAAAATTGTACACAAAACTAATTCAACAGAAGAGAGGATTGAATATTAATTAAAAAGCCTATTTCGCCCTATATGTGACCACATTTTACCGCACAAGTTAAGTGACCTTAAAATGACCATAATTCCACTAGTTAAATTACTATTCATGCCTACCGCAATCTACATACAGCTAATTCAACATGCATGCCCTTTCGTAATTTATAGTACAATGGATATTAAGTTAGACCCTAATTTACTTGACCCGAAAAGTGACGCCCAAATGAACGGTAAATACCCAAAATCAGTTGGTATCTCCTCCCATCTTGATCCCTAGGCATACCACACAAAGAACTATACGTTAGCATGGGTAACCTTTTGCAACAAGATAACTTAAATCTGAATCCACAACTATGGAACTGAACATATAGCGACAAGTCGATGGTATAATGGGGAATTACCGATGGCTATGTGTCATTGGTAGGAGGGAGCGTGTGTAGGGCGCTGTGGGGGAACGGGTTGCACGGCATACTCTGTATGACCTGTGCCCATTGTAATACGATGGAGTGCCCAATCAAACCAGCCAACCAACCATGTCCGTGAACATACCCTCGTGGTTACAGATAGTGATTTATTTTCTAGGTTTTTATTGGGAAGATGGCTCCTTTTGGCTGTTTTTGTTCCCTTTTGCACACCTTTGGCTACACCTTTGGAAAAGGAACGGACGAAGAAGGAGTTATCCCCAGAGACGTCAGAGCTGTGCTGTCCTAGCTTGAAAATTTGATTCGTTTATGCAGACATTTAAAAATACTGTATCTTGTGTATTATGTTATCTCTCCTGAAGCATAAAGCTGTACTATGCCTAGATATAGGGGCGGTATAACAGTCTTATAACCCACTTTTCTACTGAATATACACCTATATATCTCTGTACCAGGAAGTAGGTTAGCAGGTTAGAGCTTCCCACAACGCATGTTCCGTTTCATAGGCTCACCCAACGTTGACACTGCCGGCAATAGCAGCATTTACATGTAACCCTTGACCTGAAGTGGAATAAGACCCATGATTGTGAACCTGGGCGGTCATTTTACTTAGATGAATTATAAATTTTTCAAAACATATTAACTGATTTTCAGTCAATACTGTAAGAACAATATCACCTATGCCTGAAGTACATAATGTATTTTGTCATATCACTACCGGCGGTGTGTCGCTCGGAAGATCATGCTGTCAGGAATCACCTGACTGCTGGTTGAGGTTTTACTGTATCCAGGTGAGCTGGTTGCAGAGCTATGCCTTTGCATAATTCTGTCGGAGGCCTTACCATTAGGTTGACATTTTCCTCTGCTGCATAGATTAAACTAGAAAATAGTAAATATCTGTGATAATCTGATATCACAATAACGTTGATTATGTTCATCCCTATTTATTTTCTACAAGGACTTGACTGTTTGCCTGCGAATGCAATCTTGAGTCAAATATAGTTCTCCCGGCAGAGACCTGTGCTGGCCTGTTACCGGTGATAGCAGGTTGAATCGATTCAACAGGATGTAAGCAAATAGACGTCCATATTGGTAGCACGAAGTGACAATTTCGGAGAATACCCGCAAAAAAATCTGGGAACCTTCAAACACTACGACTGTCTGAGGAACTGGTTAGACAATGGAATACAAACGATTAGATGAAGGTAGGACACAACGGATGTAACAATATTGTTTTGTCTGGCAAAATGTACTAAAACTCAACATAAACAAAAATTTTAAATTACGACATGTAGGGTGATGGGATTGAAATCATTTCTGCATGTGTCGCTTCATTAAGACTTTTGTCAGTTAGGCTGACGGCCTCCTCCCCCTTCTCGGCCAAGTTTGGTCAAACGGATATTCTCGTTGTCTGTCTGTCCGTCCAGTCCGTCCATCCATCCATCCTGTCATCTGTCCATCATCCCTGCTATCTTGATGTACCGGGTATGTTTTTTTGTTTTTTTAGATTCATACCACATATCCTGTACCAACAAAATCCTACAGGATCCTATATGATTTTCGAATATTCTATTGAATCCAATATAATCCTGTATGATTCAAGTCCTGTAGGATTTGGATCATATACGATCCTATCCTATAGGAATTGTGATCTTACAGGATCACTTGATTTATCAATCCATAAAACCCAAGTCCGTTCTCCATTTCTGAAATCTCAGCGATCGATTTTTTGCATAAGTTTCATGCGTTTGCCGTCAATAAGACAACAAAACTGATACTGAAATGAAATTTTAAGTTTACACTTGTAATGAGGAGTTAAACATGTTTGCGGACAAGGGTCCTACACAAGACTGATACCATGCGCGTGGAACTAATTGGTCTGTTAAGGTTATTTTGGACTTTTGTAGACAAAATAAGATTGAGAGCGATTTTCTTTGCTGTTTATTTCGTTACCGGTAGCATGTTTCGCGTCAGAACCCATAACGTTGAAATCTAAATAATCTGCGAAAAATATGGGAAAATTTGATCAGAAGCAAGGTCAGGCGCCATAATATTCTTGGTTTTTCCCTGAAGCAGTACTATATGAAATTTTAAGTTTAGACTTCAATTCCAACACAGGATTGTTAATTCTGATAATGTCTGTTAATTGAATTTGAAGGCTTAATTTTATTTTCAAATTGTGAGAATATTCTATTGAAATTGTGAAGAATTGGTCAAATTCAGTTTGAAAATGTCAACAAAAATTTACAAAAATATATTTAATTTTAATTCATTAATGCAATTCAAATTTAAACAATGTATGATAATGTATGATAATTTAGATAATTCAAAAGCTAAAATTGTGAAGATTTTTGACATTCGACATTTGTCATAAAAAACGAAAACATCTATTTCAATCCATTCATGTATTTCAATTTCAAATATTAATTTAACTGCAGTCAAATCTCACAATTTATGAATAATTTGGATTCAATATGGAACCATTTTTGAAAATTAGCTGAAATTATAATTTGAATAATTTTTTAAACCAAAATTTCCGAAATTTGAATTTTTTTACAATTTTGATGGGCATCCATTTCTAGTTGATAAAAAAATTGAGTATAGTCAAAGTCGATGCATGCACAATGCATGTAGTCGAAAGCACCTGAGACCTCTCTTCAAATTTGCATATGTCCGATTAACTCAGAAACTCTAGCTGTGATATAGGGTGTAGGTACAGATTTAGGGGGGCGTGACCAAATTTTCCTATCACAAAAATTATTCAATACAAAGTAAATTAGACAAATCCAGCTGAAGTTTTCGGGATATTATCCGATAACATGACAGGAAGCCGGCTGGAGCCGTTCGGCCAATCTGCTTTCGAGTTTTAAATATTTTGAATTTCATCGCTGGTCAAAATGGCCTTTTGATGTCTGATTGAAACCAACATCGGGTGTCAAATTAATATCGCAATCTTCAGATACTGATATGCTATTTCATAGACGATAAATGCATAGAGCGCGTATTCGTATAGGCTTATCCAGGATTTGCGAAGCAATGAGATTATAAGCCTATTAGAGCCTATTTTATAAGCCTATTAAAGATGACCGACCGTGCACGACCTATTATTCAAATCAAATTATAGGTTACTGTGAACGAATATTGAACATGAGCACAACGATTAGAGCTAACATTTCTAACCGATATGCTTATAACCTTGTCGATGACCGATATTGTACGGTCAAAGTAGAATTAATGCTATCTCTGGGAGGACTATTGGAAATCTTTGCCAATATATCCATCTGAATGAAACAGCATTTTTTTTTTAAATTAACAATATATATGTTTACTATGAAATGCATTTCGAGTTAAGACCATCACAGACTGATTAATTAAAGTCTGATAAAATATGGAGAATAGAAAACAGCCTCCGCCGTCATTTTAGCTTTAAGGCCGTCACAGACTGATGGTTTATTGGTTGAAATATAGTTTATTCATCTGGCAAATCCGTCCTGTAAGACACATACAATAGGTGACTACATGGGGGAACCATTCAACCAGAGTGAAAAGGGCCAAGTATATTGCACGCAAAGTGTTGCCGATTGAAGTTGTCATCTTGATGAAAGGGGAGCGCATTAAGACAGCTTATTATTGCGTCTCCAAGGTACAAAAGTATTCATACATCAACCAAAAAATTTCAACCATAAACTGATGGTTTATTAATTACATAGTCTAGAAAAATAAAGACATAAACACACGTAGACTAGTGTATGTCTGATATATGCCTATATCCTAATACTATGGGCAGCCATTCATGTCAAAATTCCCAACTGCTAACTGACTCGAATGAACAGACGTACTTTCAAACGATTAATCAAACTAAACGAATAAACGTACTTCAAAAAGAACACATTCAAAATGGATAACTTTATTTCCAATGTATAATCTATCTTAAAATAAATAACCGGCTTTATACTGTACAAACAAACTCTAGATCAATAACCTGGTTCATAACTAATGAACGTACAGATGACCAGTTCAATCTTTTGAGGGTTACATCGCTAACAAGTTCATATGACTGGTTTGAATTTATTTGGGATTGAGTGACCATAAAAGTCACATAAAAGAATAGAGAACAGCCTTCGCCGTCTGTTTAATAATTACATATCGGTGTGCCAGAAAAATAAAGATATATAAAACACATAGTAAACACCGGGTATATAACACATTGTAAAAACACCGGGTGTATGGGTATATACGCACATATCCGAGGAAAATGTGTGGGGTTTTTTCTCTCTATTTTTCTAAAATATGTAAACGGACTATCAGCCTGCGAGGGCCTGCAAACTTAAACGATGGGGTACGGAAAAGCCCCGCCCCTGGAAAGATTCCCCCGGCAATAGTACCCCCTGGAAACTCCCCCCCCCCCCTAGGAATTTCTCCTCCCCCCCCCACCCCAGGGGGGACTATTGCCGGGGGGAATCTTTCCAGGGTAAAGTTTTCCAGGGGGGGGGGGGATTTTCTTACACTCGAAACGATGGCTGAGACTGTTCTCTTTTTTATATTTTATGAGATCTTTAATTAATTAATCGGTCTGCGAGCGTCCTAGATCAAAATACGTTCTATAGTAAACGTAACAAATATATCCGGTTAATTTTCTTAAAACGAGGAGCCATGGGTATTTATAATATTACATGTGTTTGTTAATTTGCAGTTAGTATTTTTGTCACGAATGGCCGCCCATACTTAGCACAAATGTTCTCCATAGAAAAGTTTTACGATTTGACACAGAGGAACAAAAGATGTGTGCCAGTTGGTAATTGATTATGCAGCTTTATTTAACACCAGACACAATCGTGACAACAGGTGAATGAATGACCACACTAGGAAGTTGGGGACTGAATAGAAAATCCAGGGCTGGTTTACAAGTTTGTGTATTGGCTTTTAGAATCAATACAGCTTGGTGACAGGGGTGTGACTCACACTTTTCACGAATTATCATTGCCTTTGACAATTATTTTGACGTAGTAAAGGATAAAACATATTTAAAAACATACTTTCAAATGGAAATTTCTTTTCTAACATATTATTCTTTATCTTTTTTTTATTGCAGGATGTGAGAATGCTTTTTCAAATTGTATGTCTCCCATTCTAACACACCCACGTGGCCAGGGTTGATAGATACCTTTCATGTACGTTTATGACACGAATAAAATCTAGATTTAAACCATACAAGTAGACAAATCAGAAGATAAGGGAACAAGAACTCCAATCAATAAAAATAATAGAATATTAATAATCTATCACCTAATTTTACCAAATGACGTTCGATTCCCTGTATAGCGGGACACAACTTTTTTTATTATCCTCAAAATAGCGGTACAAAGGGCCCAGGGATGAATTCGAAGTGATTTTTATTTTTGACTGAAATATACTTCTGTGGTAGATAAAGATTCTTCAGTTTGTTTACAAAGGCGTTCACTGAGGGTGTAGGACAAAACCCCCAGCGGACAAACATGTTATTTACATATTTATTAATCTTTCAATACTTGTGCACCTACTATGCGGGTTATCCTGTTCTTACATGACCAATAATTGGAAGTAATTCCAGTTTCTCACTAGCACATTTTTTTACCCCAATCGAAGTTTTTTCACTAGCACATTAGCACATGTTTTTCAGATCTTCTTAAAATCCTTACTTTGATCATGAATATGCCACAACGGATCCGTCACAATAGATCCACAGTTGAGTGAAGATTAATGCTCCACTCATTGTTTAGTAATTGTTTAGTGTAAGCTTACACCAGTCATTATAATCCTTATAGCTGAAATACACAAAAATGACAAAGACCATAAATATTTATGAATTTCTATATTAAAAATGTAAAAATTCTGTCTGAGATAGCTATTTTTGGGCGAGATGGGGGATTTGTCCGACTTTTCAATTTTGGGGGTTTTGTCCGTGGGTGTTTTGTCCTAGGGGGTTTTGTCCTATGGGGTTTCGTTCGCTGGGAGTTTTGTCCGGATCCCGTTCACCGAACATCTGGTATTTAAACATATCATGGAGTATATATAAGGTAGAATAATATTTTTTTTACTTGTTTTACATATGGATAATAAATCCCAAAAGAAACGTATTTATTAAAAGCAATTGCTCTCGGATAGAACATGGTCTTTTTGGTATGAGATACAATACAAAAACATTTAATGTAGATATACTTACATGCGAAAAATATTAGAGTGAGATTCTCCATGGGGGGCAAAGGACATTTTGATATATGACATTACTATAGTCAAACAGAATACAACCTTTTTTCATTTATTATCCAGTATTCTCCAATGTCTCATAGAATTTCCTTTGATCATTTCCTTGTCATTTATTCACTACTGAATTTACCCGTGTTGTCTCCCATACATAGAATAGACATCTATGATCGTCGTTTGTTAGAATTGTGCAAATCTCATGATATTTTTATGCTGAACGGTAGAGTTGATTCGGACAAAGGAGAAGGGAAATTTATTACAATTAAACGAACGGTTGTTGATTACGTAATATGTTCAGGCAGAAATGTTAACTGGTATTCAATTATTTTAAGTCCAAGATTCGTTCCTATCGGACATCTATTCTGCCATTGTATTACGTATATATACTGTTGGTCCTAGAGCCAGCCGTATAACTGTTGATGCTACGGGTGACAGCCCCTCTGTCTCTAGGGGATTCACGAGGGAGAAGCAATAAGAATATTGGGAGGAATTTGATATAGAACAGTTTGAACAACTGACTAATAATTTAGAGTCCGGTGCCAGTCTAGAAGCCAAAAGATAATATATGGTTTAACTCAGAGTGTTACCAAGCTAAGAATTTAACGGAAATAGACAGAGATTTCGGAAACATTCAACTACAAAAGTATGATGAATTCTGGTCAAGAATATAAAAGTGTATCAAATAGAGTCGGACTGCACAAAGAAACTGAAAGAAAAAATTAAGTAGTGCAAAAATGATTCTGGAAACCGATACTGTCCCAATTAAGTGTGCTACTGGTATCATTGTGCCTATATATATATAAATCCAAAAACAAACCCGCATGCCCCAGGGAATTATAGAATTATGTAGATAAAACCCTACTTAAGGTTTTAACTGGTGTTATAAATAACCGTTTATGTTGAATATAATCGCTTTCCATAAACCAGGTTGTTTTTCGCAATGGGTATAGCGTATTAGACCACACATTCCTTCTTAAATGCGTGATCGAGGTATTGCTCCTTAGAAGGAGAAAACTATTGTGTATTTGTCGATTACCAAAAGGCGTTCGACATGTGTGGAGATTGGGGTTATAGAAAAAGTTATTACATGTATGGTCTCATTCTAATAGATGGAAAATATTGAATTTTGCAAGGAATATGTAAGGATGTCAAATCATGTATTAGAGCCAATGGGTGTTTTCAAACTTTTTTGGTAGTATGCAATGCGTGCGTCAGGGTGAGAATTTGTCTCCTTTGCTATTTGTCCTATTTGTTAATGTATTCTTGACTGCAGAAGATAACCAAGCAATAGATGTCGAAAATAGTGATTTTGATATACTGCTGAAAGTCATGTTACTTATGTATGATGACAAGGTGATTTTTCTGAAAACATGTATGATCTAATTCCTGATCTAATTTTAGAGAAGTACGAACTAATATAGTTTTAAATCACTATATGGACGATTTCATCCACCACAAATGTGGACACCGATTGTGTCTAGGACTGATTAGCGAGGATGGAACATGACGTTGATTTTCGAAGATCTACACAAAATACAGAAGAATCTCATCAGTCAGCTGACAAAACTGTACCCGCAGCATAGAGACGCTATCCTATCCAATTCTTAATGAACTTAATAGTGACAATACGAGTGATGGATAAAACTGAATTCTGTCATAGATGTGGTAAACTCTATGAAGAAATTTTACTATTAATACATTGTAAAGAGATAGACTGTGGTGTTATGTTATCAACATTAGTTAGTTCAACAAGCTGAACCCTACTGACATTTAATTCTGTGATATTGATTATGTAGGGTTCAGCCGTTGAACCGAAATTTCCTATCGCAAAATTTTCGCCTCCCGAGCTGGGTAACAGCGGGTGGATTTGCGCTCATAAAAAAGCAATAATATCTACCGCTTTGTGCTCGTTTGGATAGAATACGTATTTGCCTACTTCCCTGGCCATTTATTTTCTCTGTCCAGCTCCTTTCATTTCCATAAACGGCAAAAGAAAAAAATATCATCGCGGGCGATCTTCCAAACACGAAATCCACCGCCATTTTCGAACACTGTCGCGTGACCCTGATTCTCTCACGTGAGGTTATTCTAAATTCAGGATTACGGAAAAGAGTCGGAAAAACTGAATCCGCTCAATCGACCCAGTCGCTTAGGGAGATGAAAAATCCCGTGAATCACATTTTTCAGTATGTGCCTTCTATTATGCTTGATACCGATAGTTACAATTTTACATTTAAATGCAGATAATGTGACAGCCTAATGAATGAGCCGTTTCCGACCTTCCTGTCTACAACCCCGAATTTACAAATTAGTCTCGTGCCACCATAGTGACATTTCAAAATGGCGGCGGATTTCGTTTTTGGAAGATCGTCCGCGATGATATTTTTTTCTTTTGCCGTTTATGGAAATTAAAGGAGCTGGACGGAGAAAATAAATGACCAGGAAAGTAGGCAAATACGTATTCTATCCAAACGAGTACAAACACCCTACTGAATCGACAAGTGTGATTATAGGTGAATGCACCAGTCCATTTGTCATGCGACCATGAACTGTAGGTTGAATCACTTCACATTGAAGCCGCATAACAGCTGCAATGTTATAATGAGGCAACATATGATTATATATCAGATATGTCGACAGTCCATTGTAGCTACCATTTGTCTTGGCAACAGTCCATTTGGCGAATCATTAGATCAGACGATGTGCTCTCTGTGCATCATTCACAAGTGCATGTTGACCTACAATGGACTGTCGATCGGTCCGATGATGATACCATGGACTGTCGTAATATCAGACAGACAGAGAATATACTATTAATGGTTCATATTCCTCTTAAACACACACAAGTGGAAGGAATCGAGAGATGAATGAGTCAGTGATACATGAGGCAGGTAGTAAGTTCCCACGTGTTCATTTTGTGCTCATTTCCTCACACTATAATTCGATGCTAATACCTACAATGGACTGTCTACCAACACCTAAAAACACTTCTTGCCGCAAAAATGTTTAAAATTTTTGTTAACTTGAAATAGTAATAACCCTACGTTTGGTGACAATATAGTACGATATTTCTCCTTCAAAATATGACTGGACACCAGTAACCATACCTGTCATCGATATGCTGAAAATCGTTCATTTTCGGCTGTGGTCACTGTCGTCTGGTCAGACACACGCCCACGCTTGATAACGAAAGCACTGGAAAACCTACCATTGACTAATTTGACACGTGACCGGCGGTTTTCACCTATAATCATACTTGTCGATTCAGTAGGGTGACAAAGCGGTAAGCATTATCCATTGTTAAGAGAGTAAATCCACCCGCTGTTATCCAGGTCGGGAGGCGAAAATTTTGCGATAGGAAATTTCGGTTCAACGGCTGAATCCTACATAATCAATATCTCAAAATTAAATGTCAGTAGGGTTCAGCTTGTTGAACTACAACATTAGTGACATCAATTTTAGCGTCCGTCTCCATTAGCATGATTAATTAGATGACTGGGATCTTCTACATGTGTTATTAGGTGGTACCATTATAGAATATGACCAGGACTGCACAGGAAGTGATGAATTCAGATTCGAACATACCTTCAGTCCGTCTCAATGTTATAGCATTGTACCGAAAGTGGTGTTGAATTCCCGATAAACACCGGCGAACACCATTCGCGACTGCTCGGCTTATTCCGTGAAGTCATAATACCTCGCGTATTAATGGTGTAAGGATTTTACAGCTCTCAGCTGTAAACCGTGATCCGCCGCACGTGAGGCACATCACATGCTGTAGGATGTGTTTCCCCTCACATAGTCCTCGTTGTATTTCTCTCTTATCGAGAGATAAAATATATATCCAAATGAAATGGACATTCCCTTGATTCTCTCGGTTTTTCTTCTTGAGCTAATCTCCATCAGTGTCCATGGTAACGGAAGTCATACAGCTGACATGCGCTGCTAGGAGTTTCCGCGTGATATTATTCTTTCAACATGGATGCCAATATGGATTCTTACCAGTGCGGATCGAGGTTCTAATGTGCTACATTGTCCGAGATTGTGTCGAGTGCGGCGAACACCTGCAGTCCTGTGACGTCGTCGGCTGGCGGGATAACTAGTGAGCGCGCGCGTAATTGATAGTTTCCCGCAATTTGCAACAATGTTCGCATTGACCAGCTGTGAAGTGACGCCTCATTCATAAATTGTTTTCATCAATACGGAAGGCATACACCAACATATTTGAGCTAATTTAATAGAATTCCATAATAAGTATTCGATTGGGCATGTCCGAATCGAAATAAAGACCTCGGAAGTCGGTTTCAAATTTCCGAGATGAACACCAGTTGGCACTCGTCCAGCAGTTTAGACCCTCGGCCAACTGCTGGTCTCGTGCCAACTGGTGTTTATCTGGGAAATTTGAAACCGACTTCCGAGGTCTTTATTTCTTAAATCAACTGTTTAAAATGCATAAACGAAATGGAACAGCTATATTATCAATGACGACAGAGGTATCTTCTAACCCTTCATATGAACTGTACATAATAGTTAGAATCAAATAATTGTCTATAACCCTCTATCATGCTCTCCATATTGAGGAATAAAGATGACGATAATAGTTCTTAACAGAATATAGTTAAAGGTTATAATGCCGAATTCAAAAATGAAGGGAAAATCCTGAAAGTTATTTTTGTATTTTATGGTTATTCCTCACTTTGTATTAAAACTTGAGTTGAACAAGGACAGAACAATGTTCAGTCTAATTGGTAAAGGCCAGGACAGCTGTGTTGTCCGAATTCTACTGTATATAAAATTGGGGGCATAACAAGCTTGTCTGATTGAGAAGGTTCATTTAACTTTCTGAAAACACATAGTAAACTTAAAACAATCCATTACGGCATGTATGATCTATTGGTCTATGGAGAGTTTGGGCATTGAACATTGTAATTAAGTGTAGAAATAGAAATCTAAATTTTGGTGTAAACTTGTGAACAGTAAGAAAACAAAACTAAGCCATAAAATGTATAAATTGATTTATTATTTACATGAGAAGGGTAAAGATTTCTCTCCATGGATCATTAATATTAGTGTACGAAACATTTACACAGTTATGGTACGTCAAACATTTTATGAAATTTGTGGTCTTTAAGACGACAGGGCTTGTGCGCGTGATCTTTAAGATGTTGTAACGCATAGTCGTCTCAGACACAGGGATGGTCTTCATAAAACCTATACAATAATAGACTCCAAAGTCCGGCTTCTGTGATTTCTCGAAGTCTTGACAACCTCTTTAAACGAGAGAGGATACAACGAAAACGTCTGTTGAATATTAAGCCGATTTATTGTAAATTCATTCCACCTAACTTAGAAATGACCGGCATCATTTGGCAGGCAGACTAGCGCATCATCATCAACATCAGACCATTCTGTAAACATTCACTTCGGAACTGGAGATAGCAATAAGTATTATTGGAGACATGAGCCTCTGTGAGACCTGGTGTTACTAGCCTGACTATATATATGCCGTTCATTCCGTTATATACAAAGCTAGACGTTACAATGTCATTTTAACCCGACATAAATGTCTTTACAAATTCGGTACAATTATGACTAGCAAATCACAAAACTGTTGCATTATATAAATTCATTTGTCAAAACCAAGGTTAAATCATTACACTTACATAAGCGGTTTTTATGTTATCCTGTAAATTTGAACTTACATAACTGATTCTCACAAATAGTTGTGTTTGCAATAACCGACCTAAAGGGTCATGGAATAGTATTTCGGAAATAGCTTTGTCAAAACACATCACAATATCAAGGTTTGCATGTACACAGATTTATATAAAATTGGTAAATGAAAAGTCAGAATTTATGCATTTATATGGTGGTCAAGAATCGACATCTTACATATCTTTTATGCATTTATGTGGTGGCCCAGAATCGATATTTCACAATATGACACGACCATCGTGATATGTGGTTAGTGAATACTGTCAAATTGAGACTACAAGACAATTGAGACCAGAATATGCAAGAATTGAGAGCAATGGTCGTTGGAAGTTGAAAATATTATTTGCACACTATATTTAAAATTACTTTTGTTGCGAGAATTATTTTAGCTGTCAGTCTCCGCCCGATTATATAACTTTTTTTCGCAAATTCCATACTGTTAACCTTGGCTAGCCCGTTGATACAGGCAGATATGAAAATCTTGTAAGAGAAATCAGGCTGTATAATACTGGCGCTCTGGGAGACGAGTTCCATTTCTTAAGGCCACTGTGATGGTATCCAGGCACTCAAAATATGGTAAAACATAAGATACGCTTGAGCTCCCATGTGTAGAGCAATATTAAAACGTAATACCAAGAAATGCTTCGCCCATGTCGAAGAGATATGAGAAAGCAACACATTTTAAATAATATTAGCTAATCGAATTATTTAGCATTTACAGTATAATGGAAAATATTTGGCAAATGTGTGTGTTTGAATTTTCCAAAAGTATTTTTGGATTTAATATTCATTTTACCACCGAGACATGTCAGATAGTTCAGTAAACCACTGCATCAAGTGCAGAGACTGCAGTCCCCCGGAAACATGTCGTTGAAATGTAAACGAGTGACAGGTTGCCTGTGACAACTGGACTGACCGAAACTTTTGTGTGGGATTTGAGACGCTCGAGTTCTTGCATAATAATTGGGATCTGGAGTATAGATGATCGGCATTTACAAGCTACTGTGGTATTTACATATCTAATACCGCTTATGCCGGTGCTAGGGGCCGTGTGGTCATATCATCCAAGTTGCCACATGAACAGGTACAATAAAAGCGTACCTGAGATACAACACATATCATGAATCGTTAGATTCTTGGTATGTGCTTTAGAATAGGTTTACCAGAAGATTATTCTGTGAAGTCATGTGACGCAGTCAGTATGTCGGCACCTCTTCCCACTTCCCTTATATGTGTTGTAATCACAGTGAATCCTGTCTAAACCAGCCACATTTAGGACCAATATGGCCGTCAGGAAACTGTTCCAGTTTGTTTGCACATTTGCAATTTCTTTTACCTGTGTTGGTTTAGACATGGGTCTAGAACTGTTTAAATCAAGGTGAGGTGAGAATGGTTAGCCGTCATGTTATGTTTGTAACTCTTAAGATGTATGTGCTCCATGCTTGTAAAAGTCCGAGCCAATAAAATGATGATGATGGTGCTATCTTAGTTTCATCTTTGTCATTCACTACACAGATTGCAAACTTCGAAAACTGAAAAACCGGCTGATTGCAGTAGGTTCTCTCGGCGTGTATTCCATTTAATACCCAAACACACTGCAAATGCCCAGTTTCTTTCAATGATACACTTCCAATGGTTCAAGTTCCTTCAGACAATGTTCAGTTGATTTTGTAGGCATCTGGTTCCCTTGAGCAAGTATCATTTGCCTGCAATGTATACAAGCACATCATATACAAATGTAATACCAAACAGATACTGATTTTGCAGACAATATATCTCCTTACACATCAAGGAAACACTGAGAAGTACCACATTTGTTTGCAATCTGTGGACTGTTATTACATATGTATTGGGAGGGGGGGGGGGAGAGTTTCCATTGTTAAAACTGCATAAGACTTGCATTCCCGGTTACACTATTTACACATGATATAGTGAGTCAGTTAAACTGACTCACTATATCATTATTGTGTATGCCAATTGCAGGCCTGCAAGTGGTCACAGTGAAAATATAGGAGGGAATTTGCAAAAATATAGGACAAATATAGGAATATTCTGAATAAAATATAGGAAAATATAGGAAATAAAGGAGTGTAAGACAAGTCTGTACTACACTGCATGTTCCAAACTCGGTATTTTTCTGGCGTTTAATCAAATTACTTTCACTGAATGCGGTCATAGTGGTGGTGTGTTCAGGTGACCTCTTCTGTTGTTTGATTCAGCATAGAGAAAGTGAAATGTTTTCATATTTGCCGAGCGAAGCGAGACGAAAAAAATTTCTGAAATGTATTTCCTCATGTCAGTTTGACTCATTACAGAGCATTGATGAAAGTTTTCACGAGAAGAAGTCCAAATATAGGAAATATAGGAGGTTTCGAGTAAAATATAGGAAAATATAGGAATGACTCAAAAATATAGGAAAATATAGGAAATATAGGAGGCACTTGAAGGCCTGCAGCATGGTGCTATTGTCACGGTAAACGAATTTGATGTTACTTGTCGAATACTTGGACCCTCACAACCGCACATGGATCGGTACAATATATGAATGATTTGGAGGAAAATGAAATATTTGAAATCATATTTGTATATGATCTGTTTAGATACCATTTTCATTAAACACAAAAGTAAATGTATCAATATTATCAGTTATCATGTTCAATCGCCAAAGTAGATTATACAACTTTGCAAATATTGAACAAGATTTTTCTCCGCACGCCGCAACAATAAATTAAGAACGCGCGGTAGATATCATGTTAACAAAATTTCGGATCGAACTTGGACATGGAATAAGTAGTAAATTATTATGTCTCCCCCAACTATGTTGGGGGGAGACATCTAGTGTTTGTGCTGTCTGTCTGTCTGGATGTCTGTCTGGATGGATGGATGTCTGTCCGTCCCCTTGCCTTGTCTGCAAGATATCTTGAGAACTACTGGATGGAATTTCACCAAACTTGGATGGAAGCTTCATTGGGATAGCCCCCTCATTTGATTAGGTTTTGGTGCATGTGCGTGCATTCATCCGTGT
Organism: Hanleya hanleyi; assembly: GCA_036873755.1. Taxonomy (NCBI): domain Eukaryota; kingdom Metazoa; phylum Mollusca; class Polyplacophora; order Lepidopleurida; family Hanleyidae; genus Hanleya; species Hanleya hanleyi. The sequence goes on along the minus strand of JAVTVY010005620.1, from coordinate 15,953 downwards.
CCGGTGTCCGTCTGTCCATCCTTCTACTTGTACATGTATATACAGGCCTTGTCTGCAAGATATCTTGAGAACTACTGGACGGAATTTCACCCCACTTGGATGGAAGCTTCAGTGGGATAGCCCCCTCATTTGATTAGGTTTTGGTGTGTGTGCGTGCATTCATCCATGTCCGGTGTCCGTCCGTCTGTCCATCTACTTGTACATGTGTATACAGGGCTTGTCTGCAAGATATCTGGAGAACTACTGGACGGAATTTCACCAAACTTGGATGGAAGCTTCATTGGGATAGCCCCCTCATTTGATTAGGTTTGGTGTATGTGGGTGCATTCATCCGTGTCCGGTGTCCATCCATCCGTCCATCTACTTGTACATGTATATACAGGCCTTGTCTGCAAGATATCTTGAGAACTACTGGACGGAATTTCACCCCACTTGGATGGAAGCTTCAGTGGGATAGCCCTCTCATTTGATTAGGTTTTGGTGTGTGTGCGTGCATTCATCCATGTCCGGTGTCCGTCCGTCCGTCCATCTACTTGTACATGTATATACAAGGCTTGTCTGCAAGATATCTGGAGAACTACTGGACGGAATTTCACCAAACTTGGATGGAAGCTTCATTGGGATAGCCCCCTCATTTGATCAGGTTTTGGTGTATGTGTGCATGCATTCATCCGTCCATCTACTTGTACATGTATATACAGGCCTTGTCTGCAAGATATCTTGAGAACTACTGGACGGAATTTCACCCCACTTGGATGGAAGCTTCAGTGGGGTAGCCCTCTCATTTGATTAGGTTTTGGTGTGTGTGCATGCGTTCATCTGTGTCCGGTGTCCGTCCGTCCGCCCATCTACTTGTACATGTATATACAGGCCTTGTCTGCAAGATATCTTGAGAACTACTGGACGGAATTTCACCCCACTTGGATGGAAGCTTCAGTGGGATAGCCCCCTCATTTGGTGTGTGTGCGTGCATTCATCCGTGTCCGGTGTCCATCCGTCCGTCCATCTACTTGTATATACAGGGCTTGCCTGCAAGATATCTGGAGAACTACTGGACGGAATTCCACCAAATTTGGATGGAAGCTTCATTGGGATAGCCCCCTCATTTGATCAGGTTTTGGTGTATGTGTGCATGCATTCATCCGTGTCCGGTGTCCGTCCATCCGTTCATCTACTTGTACATGTATATACAATGATAATCACTTTTTTGTAATTAACATGTTTAGATATGCAGCTTTGTTTAAGATACTTATTGCTACATTAATTTTATAGCACTTTCCCTTAAATTATGTGCCCATTCAAGGCAAGGTGGGAGGTTGGGGGAGACGTATGTTTTTGCTCAAAAAAACAACCAGCATAGGCTTCATGCCAGAGCGGCAACTCAAGGGTCAAAGCGGAACCTCTAGTTATTTTTGTAAATACCTGAACTATGGCCCAAGGTTTCCATCAATTGATGTTTTCATTACATCTGAGTCTGGGATTTTCCGAGCTATGTGAGATATCAGTTACCATGGTTACTGTCGTGCCGTCGACTCGGGACTTGACCCGGGTGACCCCAATACTATAATTTTAAGCATCAAGCGTGAACATGGGAGAGCGATATCAACGCAATTAAACTATTTAAAAGATAAGATGATTCAGATATATTATGCTTGCAATTCATGAATGTTAAAATCAAATGTGATGAATTTAGCAAAACTAGGTCAAACTGCACAAGTAAATACTGGTGACGACGAGCGCCCTGAGAGATGTGCCATGTTCAGCCAACCAAATGGCGGATAGAAAGACACAAACCATGAAATAAAATTAAGGAGATAAGAGTGAAAACTTACCTCTATTTATTTTTTATAAGTTAGGCCTTCTGCAGTGAACATTTCAGCTTGACGATTTGGAACTCTCGATTTGGAACAGGCGAGTAAAACTGCGAACACGTGGCCATTAACCAATATTCCACGAATGGTTCGAAGACTAAGGGTTAAGTCGCTCCGTTATAGGTGATAGGATGACAGGAAGTGAAAACATCGGAAAACTATGGTGTTCTATTTGTGCCAATTTGATCTCGCGCGTCGACTTGCAAAAGTCGACGCACGACGCGCGACGCGAAAAGTCGACGTCGTGTTTTGAAACGCGACGTCGCCCTTTCCGTCGCGCGTCGACTTTTACAATGTTAAAGAGATAGGCCAAAACTCGACGTCGTGTTTCAAAAGTCGACGTCGCCTTTTGGCCTATCTCTTAGCATTGTAAAAGTCGACGCGCGACGCGCGACGGAGAGGGCGACGTCGCCTTTCAAAACGCGACGTCGACTTTTCGCGTCGCGCGTCGTGCGTCGCCTTTTTGAAGAATCAAAACTCGACGCGCGACGGAAAAAGTCGACGTCGCGTTTTAAAAGGCGACGTCGCCCTCTCCGTCGCGCGTCGGGTTTTATAATGTTAAAGAGATAGGCCAAAACTCGACGTCGTGTTTCAAAAGTCGACGTCCTATCTCCTAACATTGTAAAAGTCGACGCGCGACGCGCGACGGAGAGGGCGACGTCGCCTTTCAAAACGCGGCGTCGACTTTTGCCGTCGCGCGTCGCGCGTCGACTTTTAAAAAGTCGGACATTCGCGTCGCGCGTCGCCTTTTGGTTTACAAAAGTGCGCATGTCTGGGGAGCATGTATTACTATAATGTTCACAGCTGTGATTTTCGATTCTTGTAGTTCCTGAACGGTGTTGGTAATTTGGTGAAAATTTACTGCAAGATAGCAAGAATGACAAGATATTTTGCATGCATGGAGACTATGTACAACATAATATATTTGTTTCGCTGTCTGAAATGTTTTTTTTGCTGATTAATTTTCGAACACTGGTGCCTGTATTCCACAAAATGCACACCCCTCAATGGAGAGGACAATTCGCATCTATTAGCTTGTCAATGTGTTACTATTTCGCTGCACTAATACGTAAATTAAATTCAAGTTTCCAATAATGAACAAAAGCGTATGTAAGTAACTATTTTGCAGGATTAACAGTAACGACTGGAAAACAGAGGGAAAATAATTAATCGCTTGTGTAGCTCAATGGAACTGTGAGATCTTACATTCTGGAGACATCCTGATGAATTTCTCCTGAAAAAACGCGCCACGTTGCATTTTATCTCGAATCATACAACCCTTTTTTAATAGTAAGGCTTTGTTTTCTGCCATTTTAGACTAGTGACTATATGCTGTCAAAGTAAAGATGAGGTGTGGGGTCATTTTACTTTCGTTTTCGGCCGGAAAACAATAAGATCCCACATTTCCTTTGAACTACACAAGCTATTAATTAGTTTTTCTCTGTTTTCCAGTCGTTTCTATTACTCTTGCAAAACTGTTACTTACATAAGCTTTTGGTTCATTATTGGAAACTTGAATTTATTTTGAGTATTAGTCCGGCGAAATATGAACACATTGACAAGCTAATAGATGCTTATTGTCCTCGCGATGAAGGGGTGTGCATTTTGTGGAACACAGGTACCAGTGTTCGAAAATTAATCAGCAATATAACATATCTGACAGCGAAACAAATAAATTATGTGGTACATAGTCTCCATGTATGTTAAATATCTTGCCATTCTTGCTTTGTTGCAGTAAATTCATAGTAAATTACCAACACCGGTCAGAAGCTACAAGGATCGGAAATCGCAGATGTGAACATTTTTTTTTTCCGTTCGAAATTAACACCCCAAATCACAATACAACGAAACAATACGAGACAGAACAAGACTATATGATACGATACAATACAATAAAATGCAAAATAATACCATACATTACAATACAATATATTACAATTCAACATATTACAACTCAATACATTACAAAACAATACAATTCTAAACAATACCATACCATACAGTACGGTGAAATGTACCATAATACAACACATCACAGTACAAACACACATACACCTTTACATAAAAGAAGAAAGTTAACAAAGATTGTGAATTTTTATATAATACGTACGTTTGTACAACGTATAGTGGTAAACTTCAATTGATAATTTGATTGATAATTTATTGTGTCTCGTGAACAGTATGGAATACATGCTCCCCAGACATGCGCACTTCTGTAAACCAAAAGGCGTCGCGCGACGCGCGACGGAAAAAGTCGACGTCGCGTTTTGAAAGGCGACGTCGCCCTCTCCGTCGCGCGTCGACTTTTACAATGTTAGGAGATAGGGCAAAAGTCGAACTCGACGTCGACTTTTGAAACACGACGTCGAGTTTTGGCCTATCTCTTTAACATTATAAAACCCGACGCACGACGCGCGACGGAGAGGGCGACGTCGCCTTTTAAAACGCGACGTCGACTTTTTCCGTCGCGCGTCGCGCGTCGAGTTTTGATTCTTCAAAAAGGCGACGCACGACGCGCGACGCGAAAAGTCGACGTCGCGTTTTGAAAGGCGACGTCGCCCTCTCCGTCGCGCGTCGACTTTTACAATGCTAAGAGATAGGCCAAAAGGCGACGTCGACTTTTGAAACACGACGTCGAGTTTTGGCCTATCTCTTTAACATTGCAAAAGGCGACGCGCGACGGAAAGGGCGACGTCGCGTTTCAAAACACGACGTCGACTTTTCGCGTCGCGCGTCGTGCGTCGACTTTTGCAAGTCGACGCGCGAGGTCAAATTGGCACAAATAGAACACCATAGAAAACTCCTTTATGAGAACGGAGGACTCCTATAAAACAAACGGAGCAACTCCCTCAAATCTAGCAACGGATTCAACTCACGTGAAATGCAACAGAGTATTTTTTTTCTTTTCTTTTATCTCCAAACATTTTCCGAGCTATCAAATGCTCATATATGAGACGAAAGGTGTTATTTCGCCTTTTTTTTTATAAACACCGGGAAGTGACCAATATGTGAAAGTACTGTTCAATTCCAATTTCTCAGTTCATTTTTAATCCGTTAACGCAACCACTGCATACCAGGAACTGCATGATGATAAGGTTAGGGTTGGTGATTTTATCTTATTTCTCAAAACTGAATAATCATATTCAATGGCTAATTAATGTCCCTTTGTGCGTCTATATCTGGATTAAACTTCAGTCACGTTGTTCCACAGTACCGGTACGCGATAGCTAGAATGGAGCAGAATATAACGCGATTGGTTAAAAAAAAAAAAAAATTGATGCATTCAGATATTTCAAGGCCGATGCTAAATTTCATTCCTTTTTTATTTATGAGGGTCACATAGAGGATTTTCCGTGTGATATTTACTCTTTGAAGCTTTCCTTCCATATCGACAACGGTATCGTATACGATGATGAACTTGCTGAAATTGCAAAATAATGTTGCAACAAAAATGAATTATTGAGAAAGAGCGCCTCATAATCTAACGGGTCATGAATTTATGTTATTTCCGCCATTATTATACAGTTCGTGTTTACAGCAGACAGATTACCTTGTTACACAGTGAACTGGGCAAACCGGTTTGAAAGGTAAGAATGTTTCAGGAATTCTAATCTCAGTTCTATGCGTGTCGTGTGCAAATTCAGGTTATGTAAAGGGCAAACAATTTGACAGGAGCCTCCGTCCATGAATAGGGTGAGTGCGTGTTATGGGCCATCTCAAAACGCATATTTCCTCGTTATTCCGGAAAGGAAATTTTGACACATGTAGACACGTTTTTGTCATATAACTACTGTAGAAATCCAGACAGCCCTTCATAAAACCAGGCAACACTGTTTTTGTGGCAGGATGTGAGCGTCACAGCCGCCCCATGACGGCAACGGTTTCGAGGCAGATTTAGTTTTCAATTTGAATTTTTTCTCTGTTTAGAATTGGATTTAAGGTGGAAGACCAGAACCTTAGTTACTTAATTGGATTTTCTCCTCCCTTGACAGTCATTTTATAATGTGTCACCAATGGTATGGAGTAAGAGATTGCAAATTCGCCCACCATACAACCTGTTCTGGAATAAAAAAGGGAAAGATTATAGTTATATTTCTACATTCATGTCGTACTTGAAAATACTCAATTGGACTGCACAGTTCTAATCTCCCAGCTAATTATAAGTGCATTAACTCCAAAATTGGTGCGGAAATGCTCTACGTGTGCTATACAAGTCAACTGAAGAAATATTACCCCAAAATAGAAACGATTTTAACCCCAAAATCCAGGAATTTCAAACAGGAAATAGCGTGACAGATGGATTTGGGGAGACGTTTTGACTTTTAGGTACTATTTTATTCTAGATCCACGAAGCTAATGACTATTCATGAGGAACAATTAAATACCATTCAATATCGGCAGTTTTGAGTCAACCCATACCCATACATGACGATGCACTTGCCATAACAATAGAGCGAACATGTGCGTTTTATATGAACACAAATATTGTAACTCCTACGTGTTATAGTGAGCTAAAATTGTTAGATGTACACGCAAAAGGCATAAAGCATATAGAATTAAAAAAAAAACAATGTAAAAAAACCCCCCTCACCTTATCAACTGCAAATCTTTGCGCCAAAATCTGGTCAATTGTTTCTTTTACCACCAAGCAGACGATGTCGTTTTCTCGGAAGTCGCCTGACGGGGTTGTCTGCGGTCGTGAATGGCCGGTCGCAATGCGCCATAGAATGTAGATCCAAATAAAAATGACTTTGAGAATAGGTTTGGAGATCATTCAATGTCTTTACAAATTATATTCAGAGAAGAAATAGCAGTAAAGTCAACCGTTTTCACTTCAAACGAATATGGTTATATTTGTTGATGCACTAATTTCAAAATATTCCTGTTGTACTATTTCCATGACGTCAGGGAAAGCTGTCGTTGATCATGCGGAGGCTGGAAAATGACATGTTTGTGTATCAGCTGAATGTGTCTTCCAGTGCCTTTGACATCATTTGTTTCTATTTCCCCTACCGGTACTCGTTTGAGTTTTAAGCTTTTGGATTAGACTATTGTCAAAATTGTTCCATAATTTCATATCCATTCGTGTGTAACTTCTTTGCCTTCTCATAATTCCCTTCTTGAACAAAGTAACATGGCACTGGATTCGCAATATGATGGATGTATTCCGAGTAGTAGTAATTGGAAATTAAGGCATTTTGGCTGGTATTCAAGGCTCTCATTGTAGCGAATAGATGCATCGTATCCCACTGGCACAAAATCACCCTACCCACATTGACGTGATCATGTCCACAAATGGACTACACTTTTTTCTGTCCAAACGCCACCGGCAATTCAATTCTGTCCTAACACCACCGGCAATTCAATTCTGTCCTATATATACTCCTGGACCGAGAATTGGTCTACTGAATACAAGATTGGCTAATTCTGGAACAATGCATGATATGGTGCACTTTCTGAGTGCTCTCACTGGTTGATGAATGGCATGAAACCCAACCATACTAAAGTGTTTGGTAAATGGTCAGAGGCCCAATCAGACAAAAGACATCATGTCATTAGAGATTGGAGAAAAATCAACTGGCATACTGGCCACCATTACCTATGTGTACTACATGTGTAGCTGCAGAAATGTTGCTCTCAAATGTCAAAGCCAGTAGGTCAGACTATTCCAGATATATTTGGAATAGTTCCTCATATCTCTAGTTTAACTGACTACACAGAGAGAGAGAGAGAGAAATAAGGTTTAATGTCGCGTTCAGCAATATTTCAGCTTTATAGCGACGATCAAACAAAATTCTAAGTACTCAAGTCACTAACTTAATAATCCAACGCTTTAAAACATACACACATTAAAACTTATGTAACAGCCCGATTTCTCTCAAATAACCCAAGATGCAATCCTCCCTCACCCGACTAAAAAGATCTTCCAAAGTAGTCGCTCGAAAAACATCTCTTATAATCTTAGAATCTATGCATTCGATAAGAATTATAGGTTTCACCGTGAGATCATCATGGCATGGAACACACCTTGGGACTGGCTCTGTTCGTGAGTTAACTGACTACATACTGAAATGTTCAATAAATAATATTTGAAGTCCCTGATTTCCGAGGATATTTTTTTTTTTGGGGGGGGGGACTATAGTTGACCTCTGGATTATATGTACCTCCTTAACGCATGTTATCGGTTATTTCTCATCCTCTGTATACGATATATACAGTGCCGTGCAGTCTTATTGTACAAAAAACACAAAAGTAGCCTTCTACTGTAATCTGTCACTTGTACAAACAATTCAGCAGAATGAGAATCCTGACATCATTCTTACCGACATGACCGTCCTCTGCCCATCCTACTCAGAGTGCAAATACAAATACCTACAAGTCATTACCACAAGCAGTTCAACACAGATTGGCATGAATTAACAGGCTCTGTCTCATTCCATCAGAAGAAAAAACTAACCTTAACTTTGTTGGCATGACAAACACTTTAGTACTCCATTTCTAATCTCATCATATCTTCTGCAAGCTGCATATGCTTTGTACATTGGCAAAGAATCCTAACTAACCTAACCACATCTTCACAACATCAAGGTTGATTTATTGAGCCAAAACCTTGACCATCGTACATAGCAGACCACCGTGACGTTTCATCAACTTTTAATATATAAACGAATCTGTTGTAACAAAATGGTTATGTGAAATAAGTGATCACATTGGTCAATATACACAGGATGTTCCTTTGCTGATTGGCTGAAATTTACAGTTTCAAATTTCTATGAACAAGATTCATTACCATGTGTACCACTGGTATTTAGGATAGAAATACCCTAGCTTGGCGAGAATGAACTGACCATGGTAAACAGGCCAATTTTGCAAGTTTCCTTCAAAATCGATATTCAGTATCTCATAATTTCCTCCAACGTCAAAAATTAAATTAAACCGTCAAACCTGCATGGGGGTAGGGTCAAAGTGAAACTGCGGGTGCATGGTGCAAAATAGCACATTTGAATGGAAACACTGTGATAGAAACATACCTCTCCTATACCTAGTACATATATTGTGATACTTTGATTCAAATCAAGCCTATATACTTAACTGCTTTAGGAGAATGAACTCTCATCCCGAGACTGGGATGAAGAAACAAAACGTACTGCTCTTCTTTAGTTGCCCGTAACGTACCACAAAACTCAAATACTCGTACTCAATTCAATCACAATTCAAGTCACTCCAAGACTGTTACCAAATTACAGCTCTCCAAATTGTCACTGTGACATTGATTCAATTCACACTTGTACACTAACTTTCACCTTATCATTCTCATCGAATGTATATATGAAGAAAATACGACCCTCTAGTCCACATAGGCTGAGTATTACCTGCCTATTAATTATAGTCAAGTATATGCACTTGGGGGTGTAAAAAACACAATGTTAGAAATATGCTGACCTGGGATGAGTGAAATCCAAATACATGTAATAACTATCAATGAGACAAGGGCAATACTTCAATTTTAGGTATGATGATATATTACTTCTACTACTGAAATAACTGCAATAGCACTCAGCTATATATTCACTGGACGCCACTTTAATTTTCTTACAGCATCTGGAAAAAAGATTCCTAAAAACATGCCCCATCAGCAAAAATGATAAAACTGCATGCTGATAATTGTTTGAGTGATGCATTAACTGATAAATAACTTGAACATTTAACTCGCCCCATTTAAGTCATTTGCCCTGGCAAATTCCAACGGGGAACATGCACACACCATCTACTGTTGGCGCTACTTCAGAAGACCTGTGTTCTCGTATTTTCAGCCAGGAAACGGTACTTCACAGATTATCGTCGCGGGACAGTACTAGGTAACCATTAGCCGACTGCCAGGAATGGCTGTAGTTTCGAATGACTGTGTGTAGGGAAAACAGCCACGTCCACCTACACAGCAAAGGTTCTATAGCTAGGTAACCATCACAGGTGGGAGGGGCTCATGTGAACACAAGTGAACAAGAAATTGTTATAACTCCAAAACTGAGATTGGGGAACCTCCAGAAGAAGAAGTTTATCTGTTCATCATAAACACATCCCCGCTTGAGTTGTTAATAGTAGTCACTAACAACAACAACAACAACAATTACATCAGTATACTGGTACGGTAACTATTATAGCCTTTATACGGCCGTCCCATTTAGGCCTACCCCATATTTAGTTTTGTCACAGACATACACTCACCAAGTTACTTGGAAATCTTCCAAGTTGTCCTGTTCAGTTCACCAACCGTCCACATGGTACAAAGGTTCCTCGATTATTTATGTACGGCGTATTCCAACCGTTGAAACACTGACAGCACTTGACCGAGTTGATGGTGTTTGACCTCAATCGCACTCACTGCATGGCGCTACCGCGTGCCACTGTACACAGCCGTACCCCACAGGCAACACAATCTGAAAAATAGTGTAAATAATCAAATATTTCCGCTTCGTGGACATCGCCTTCAGTTAAAAAAAACTAATTTCTCAAACCCGATGACAAGATGGATAGCAACAAGCTTGACCAAAAATACAGAAAAACTCCAAAAATGTGAAGACGAAATTAATCGTGTGTGTGTTCCACAAAACCCCGACGCGAGAGGCCGATGAATTCAAGGACCCCCCAACACAACAGGAACAATTGCCTATGCAATTCAATCATGTGGCGACAACATGACAACTGCGCAGTCTACCACACCAAGGGAGGCTACTCTTACCAGTAAATCTCACAACTCCAACTGGGCAGGCAATACAGAATAAAGTGGTTTATCTTTAAAGGATAAACAGTATTATATTCAGAGAAGAAATAGCAGTAAAGTCAACCGTTTTCACTTCAAACGAATATGGTTATATTTGTTGATGCACTAATTTCAAAATATTCCTGTTGTACTATTTCCATGACGTCAGGGAAAGCTGTCGTTGATCATGCGGAGGCTGGAAAATGACATGTTTGTGTATCAGCTGAATGTGTCTTCCAGTGCCTTTGACATCATTTGTTTCTATTTCCCCTACCGGTACTCGTTTGAGTTTTAAGCTTTTGGATTAGACTATTGTCAAAATTGTTCCATAATTTCATATCCATTCGTGTGTAACTTCTTTGCCTTCTCATAATTCCCTTCTTGAACAAAGTAACATGGCACTGGATTCGCAATATGATGGATGTATTCCGAGTAGTAGTAATTGGAAATTAAGGCATTTTGGCTGGTATTCAAGGCTCTCATTGTAGCTTCCATTGTATTTTAACGTTGTGGGTGATTTTCGTTTTGCTGTATGCCCGCATTTAGGAAGCCAATTTTGCATATCACATATCTTTCTCTAATTTTCATTGAGAATTTCATTCTTTACTGTGTTATTAATACCATACTCCAGTTATTATCATGAAGAAATTAGGGGTTTGCACTTAAAGGTATTTCCATAGTTATTACATCTAATTGAGACCAGTGTCAATCCTCATCAGTCCACCATCTTGGTTGTATATTTTCCCTTTAAAACCTTTTTTCCCCGGATCAGTATTTGCCGAGAACTAATTCATCACTGGAACATCTTATCCCAAGTCAAAACTCCAACACTCATTCACAGTCGTAATCTTGTTTTTTTTTCCGGCTCAGTATAAAAAAACGTCCTAGCGATAGATTACTACACAACAAATATACAGTGATCAAAGCGTACCGCTACTATGTTAGTTATGAATCCAGACGTGTCATACATTTAGTGTTGGAAAACTGCAGACCGCCTATATCGTTACAAAGTGAACTACGAGTATCGGTACTATGCAAGTTATTAATCCAGGCATGTCTTATATTTGCAGACAACCTGCATAAAATATTTTACACAGGGAACTACACGCACCGGTACCGGTTAGTTATTACTTCAAACCGGTCATACATTTAGTGTATACTGTACACCGCCTAAATCCCCATCAATATACGTATACACACCCGTGTAAATTTGCATACTGTGCAAAATAAAATACACGTGTGAAAACTCCGCTTGTGAACGCAACTGCACACTTGTGTATATTTGCAAGGAGAATAAATTTTCTTCTAGAGGCTGTGCAAAAATATATTTATACATATGTAAATTTGCACTGTATGTACTGATAGGTTCAATTAGGGTTTGCATCTCGTTTTACTTACATCTTGTTATTCTCGTGTAAACGCTTACCAAATTATACATTTACATGTACGTAAATATGAACACGTGCAAATAAACAGACGTGAGTGAAAAATGTTGTGAATGTGTTTGTGGATATCGTTGTGTTTGTTTTGTCCCCACCAACACCTACTCCCGTAAAATAAAATTTCAAACATTTCAAGCCAATTGTAAAAATAATTCCACCCACTCTGCCCGATAAAATATTTATACGAATTCTTTAAATAAAAGTTTAGATTGAATTTTAAGTTGAAATTTTAAATTGAAATCCAAATGTTTATTCAAATTCTAATATAAAATATATATTAACTTAGATTTCAAATTCAAATTTCAAACGCAAAGTTCACGTTCAAATGCGAATTTCAATACTAAAATTCAAACTTCAAATTCTAATATGAATTCGAATTTAAAATTTCAATTTGAAATTTAAAAATCGAATTCAAGTTTCATATAGGAGATTAAAATATTTCAATAAAACTTTAAATTGCAAGTTGAAAGTAAAAGTTTATATAGGATGATGTCCCGAAACTAATGTGATTCTTCTCAAATCGGCCTCAGATTGATCCCAACAAGAGAAATAGATCTTAAGGTGCTTTGCGGTAAATTCAAGATGGCCGCCGAGGTTTTCGACCAATCATTTTGGATGGGAATTATTTCTCATGTGTTCTAATCATTATCTTAATTTCGACTTCATTGGCGCAGCGGTATCGACAATTCGTTCAATTTGGAAAAGTTTTTATCAACACAGAATGTGCTCTTTCGGGGTTTTGCAATTCTGGACTTTTAGAACAATTCCTTCTTCATCGCAATTTCGAATCTCATACATGCAGCTATTTTTGCCATCGAAGTCCGTTACTCTGAAATCCAACGATATTGATTGGTCGATCGCGGCCAAATTTGTTTACGAAGCAAACGGCGAAAAAGATCTTAAAGATCCAGATTTCAATCACTATTTTAACTTTCGACTCCATCGATGCCGCGGTATTGACAAACCAGGGTGACAAAACCCGGAAGAAAATAAAATTAATTGGAACTGCGATTGGAACTACAGCTGGCCGTATAACCAGGGTATTTTTACCTGGGCCAAGGATCATGTACACCAAGTTTCAGATCAATCGGTCCAGTCGTTTGGTTCAAGATGTTTTAGAGAACTAGGCCAATCTAGTATGGCCACCAAAACGTTTAACAATTCAACGATATTTACTTTCATCGTACCTGCTTGATGCAATTCAGTAAACTTGAAATCAACCTCAAGGTTCGCGAGTGTATGCTCTTGGAAAATTTGTGATTTTATTTGACGAAATTCAAAATGGCGGGCCAACCACTTGAAACCTAAATTTTGCATATTCCTGATCGCCATGTTCCAAAGCACATATAGTCACTTTCTCCATCTAATGCCGTCAATTGATTGGTCCGCGGCGGCGATTTTGAATTTGAATTTGCCTTTTCCAAATTGGCGATGACATTGACGAAGGATCATGTATACTAATTTTTAGAGCAATCTATCCAGCCGTAAAAACTAGATCAATTCAATATGGCCGCCAAACCGTTCAGCCAATCAACAATATTTGCTTTCAGTGCAACAGACCATGGCCTTCCCGCTATATCGCAGCAGCCTAGAAATCTGCACCTATCGAGGTTCAAGAGAATATGCTCTTACAAAATTTGTCAAGTTTTCCCAAAATTCTAGACCGCGGTCAAACTATGACATGAGCAAAATTTTGCTATACCATTGATAGGTTTCCAGCCAATGGCTTGAAAAGGTAGATATCGTTTAATGGGTTTCTAAAAATACATTGTGTAACGCTGGCCTAAAGGCCTGTTTATACTGAGCGCGAACGCGACCGCGACCGTGACCTCGACCGCGAACGCGGCGATCGCATTTGATTGATGTACTGCTATTTGAGTGAAGTCGTTTATACTAACGGCGAACGCGAACGCGGGCGAATTTTAGTTCGTGCGGAAATCCGTGGACATTGCCTCCAGAGCGAATTTTTAGGAACAGTTCGCGCGAACGATTGGCATTACCCAATCAGAGTGCGAGGTCAAAAGGCATACATATGACGTCGCTGTCTGATGATGTGTAGCCGGACATAGTCAAATCATAAATGCGCCAGATTCATCTTTGTATCGCCGCTTTCAGTACGAACGATGATTCGCGCGAAAAGTAGCAGTGGTCGCGGTCGATGTCGCGGTCGCGGTCGCGTTCGCGCTCAGTATAAACAGGCCTTTACTCAGTTCGGGCCAAACAGTTGACGCGACATAAATCAAGACTGAGGTATAGACTTGGCGTCATCGTATTGCCTTGCGGCGGACGGAACTTTCCACGATGACGATCAGGTAGTATGCCTGTGAGGCGGTTGATCGATTGCATGTATTTCAGAAGGGATGAATTCGCACAGTCATCAAATCATTTGGATGTTTAATAAGTCATAATATTTCATCTTTCCCAATATCTGTCCCTACTGTAAGTACCGTACAGATAAAGTTACCGTGGGTCAACAGTCCAACATTCACGATCACGAGATGTACAACGTCATATCACTGCGCTAACATTCACCGCCTTCTATTTAAATCTGGGCAGTTGGGAAATTTCTGACATTGTCGGACAGAACGATGGACTTCAAGAAACTCGAAGAAGGTAGAAAAATAATCTTATTTTCCCAAAGTTACTCTTTATTTTAATGATTTTTATACGATAACTATTTGCCAATTCCAGTTCATATATAAGCGTTTAAACGATATTTATCGTACAGGTAAGAGCCCGCCTGTCGACAGGCTGATATATTGTGAAAAACCTGTTCAAAACGATTTTTTTTTGTGACCGAGCACACTAGCAAGCTTTCATATACTGGTACTGCTGGCTATTATACTTCTCTCCAGATGAGACCGAGCACACTAGCAAGCTTTCATATACTGGTACTGCTGGTTATTATACTTCTCTCCAGATGAGACCGAGCACACTAGCAAGCTTTCATATACTGGTACTGCTGGCTATTATACTTCTCTCCAGATGAGACCGAACACTCCAGCAAGCTTTCATATACTGGTACTGCTGGCTACTATACTCCTCTCCAGATGAGACCGAACACTCCAGCAAGCTTTCATATACTGGTACTGCTGGCTATTATACTCCTCTCCAGATGAGACCGAACACTCCAGCAAGCTTTCATATACTGGTACTGCTGGCTATTATACTCCTCTCCAGATGAGACCGAACACTCCAGCAAGCTTTCATATACTGGTACTGCTGGCTATTATACTTCTCTCCAGATGAGACCGAACACTCCAGCAAGCTTTCATATACTGGTACTGCTGGCTATTATACTTCTCTCCAGATGAGACCGAGCACACTAGCAAGCTTTCATATACTGGTACTGCTGGCTATTATACTTCTCTCCAGATGAGACCGAACACTCCAGCAAGCTTTCATATACTGGTACTGCTGGCTATTATACTCCTCTCCAGATGAGACCGAACACTCCAGCAAGCTTTCATATACTGGTACTGCTGGCTATTATACTCCTCTCCAGATGAGACCGAACACTCCAGCAAGCTTTCATATACTGGTACTGCTGGCTATTATACTCCTCTCCAGATGAGACCGAACACTCCAGCAAGCTTTCATATACTGGTACTGCTGGCTATTATACTCCTCTCCAGATGAGACCGAGCACACTAGCAAGCTTTCATATACTGGTACTGCTGGCTATTATACTTCTCTCCAGATGAGACCGAGCACACTAGCAAGCTTTCATATACTGGTACTGCTGGCTATTATACTTCTCTCCAGATGAGACCGAGCACACTAGCAAGCTTTCATATACTGGTACTGCTGGCTATTATACTTCTCTCCAGATGAGACCGAACACTCCAGCAAGCTTTCATATACTGGTACTGCTGGCTA
>JAVTVY010005619.1:0-39280 GCA_036873755.1 Hanleya hanleyi | reverse complement strand
CGCATACAACAGCCATAAGCACGCGTCTACAGGATATCGACCCTTCTACCTGCTGATGGGCAGAGACGCGAGGCTACCTATGGATATCACACTACCGTCTGAGCAGGAACCTGATGTTAGCAACATGGATGAGTCGGTGTTTGATCACCACGAACGCCTCAAGTTGGCTTGCGATGTGGCAAAGGAGACGTCCCTTCAAGCAGGTGCTGCTCCCAAGAGGATATATGATCGTGTCGCACCTGGTGCTCTCATTAAGCCAGGAGACCGGGTGCTACTCCGTAACCACAAGCCAAAAGGGCGCAACAAGATACAGGATCTTTGGGAGGCTACACCTTACTTGGTAGTTGAGCAAACCAATTCTGAATTACCAGTGTACAAGATCAAACCGGAGGTTGGCAGAGGAGCAACTAAAGTTATCCATAGAGATCAACTCAAGCCTTGTACATTTCCTATGACAGACACGTGTGGATGTAACAAAAGGCGGAAACAGAATGGTAAAGGCAATGTTACAGAGAACATTGAATTGAATGACATTGGCAAGTCTGCAACGCGGTGGTATGTTCCCGTGTAGATGTTGCGGATGCAGAATCGACTGTGGTTGATGACTCTCCAGCTGTGGTACCGTTACCAAATGTACCTTCTTTGAATGTGGAAGCACCAACAGAACAATCAATTCGTCATCCGGACGATGACGACTCACCTGTGCAGCCATCCAGACGATCGACTAGGTCAAACCGAGGTAAACCTCCGGAACGTCTCACGTATGCCATAACTGTGGAAAATAGTGATCACCAAGACAAAACAACGTTAGGCACGGCTACTGACTGGCTGATGTCCTGGTGGTGAGGATCTTATTTTCATCATTGGGGACAATGACTTCATAAGGGTGGGCGAATGTAAGGGTTAATATTTGTACCACTGTGTCTGCCCTGACTGACATTACGTAATGTACACAAATGAAATAGACTGTAGTCACTGCACGAGGAGTGGGACGTCTATAGAACACATCTGCAGACAATCTTTTTTTGTTTTTGTCCAACTCCTCGTTCCCAGTTTGGTGAAATCAGCTGTTCGTTCACTTTGTTTAATTATCTCTGAAGAGTTACAGCCAGTTGCGGTCCCCATGTTCTAGTCAGTTATGTCACATTTATTATGACCTACTGGTATGTTGTTCTTGAACCAAATTCTTCACACTTGCTTCATGTAATTATATGGAATAACTGATAATATGGCAGATTTATTGCAATTATTGAGTCACAAAATAATTCTGATTATTACTGAATGTTATTCGATGCTCGTGTAGTCCGAGTTACCTCGGAATATTGCCTCTATCGAAATAATAGGACTTGTATATACGCTAGTGAAGGGGCGCTTGTAGGACGGCTGCAGCAAACTCCTGTTGTACGTTCCATCACTTCCGGTTTAGTTAAATCAGTTGTGCGCAGTTCGCAGTCACTCATGATTTTGGCTGAAATATCTCAGTGAAGTATTTCACAGGTATGCTATTTGATGTAGTAATCGACATGAATGATTGGTGCAATGAGTAATAGTAATTTTGTAGTTAGACTGGTGTTCGGTTATTTATCATGCTGAACACGTGAGCACGCTCCAACTCGATCTAGTTACTATGGTGACAGGGCTAAGGGCATCGAGTATGAAGATGTGGCCAGTAAATCAGCTTAAATAAAAGACTGAGCCATTTATTATTGTCATATGGACTTACTAGAATACTATTCCCAGCTGTCTGGATTTAGTTATCAAGAGATCTTGACCTAGTGAATATGATGAGGTAATATCGAGGACCACGTGGTTTTCTGTGAGTGCGCGTAAGAGTAGTTCCCCCTGCATTGTTAGTGCAACCAACATGCCGACATAAGTTATGTCCCTTGAAACGCTATTTGATTCAGTCAGAAATAGTATGGTCGTGTTTATGGATAACTCAACATATATTGTGATCCAATTTATTATCAATATCTGAACATATACAAGCATCTGTATTATAGATTAATTGCACAGCTGATATTTTCTGGATTCAACTCTAAATAAATTGTTTAAATGCAGTTATGTTCATCAGACATGTACGTACAAATTGGAAACTGTGAATATGTTGCAGTGATATGAATCTGTTAAACGATCATGAGTAATGTAATGATTTCTTGCATACCTCTTATGTCCCAGAGGTAATTGATTAGACTTAATAGTGATTATTAATGTCATTGTTATCGGATAAATATATATATGCAGTGACATTTCATCTTATAATTATTTCCCATGATATGAATTACTGCTACATGTATGTGCATCAGGAAGCTAGAGTGCCTATACATTGAATATTTGGGGGAACGACCATGTGCCATAATTATTTTGTTTGATTAATGTGGAACTGTCGTAGGTACACTTGTGATATTTCTTCATTGTTTTATATTGATAGCCAGTGGCTGCCCTTGTCAACGTTTGTGCCAGACGACAATATGGTTACTAACCGAAGGGTTATGCGTGTTATAACGGCGGACTAGTGGTATGTTATTATGCTATGACATTATTCATATCGTCCGATATATTTTGACAAGAAGCGTAGTGTATTTCATTTCATAATGTAATATATTGTTCATTTGATTTCAACTGATGCGCATGATAGTGGAATTGCTCAGATTTGTACATTCCAATTAATTTGTCTGGTAATACAGAATGAGATCGCTGTTACTATGGTTACTGGTGCGTTATACATGCATATTTCACACCGATTGGAAATAGTTATGAAATTGTAAGAGAGATGTTATCATGGTTACGTTGTATTGATTGGCGGTAGTTCATTCTTAAGATCTGTCATATCCGCTAGTAATATATGAAGAGATTGGTAATTCATTATTCTGTAATCGCGTATTTGGAGTAAACTCCTATACTGGCATGTTTCAGAATAATAGGATCTGTATACTTCTGAAGATCTAATCTAATGAGTAATCTCATATTCAGAGATGTATCAGAAATATGAAATCGGTGTAGTTCTGGATATTTATGTCACGCGAGTCCAGTTCTCTAAGACAGCATTGTGAAGCGCTTTAACACAATGGACAAACGATGGAATGCTATTTGAATATTGATTGTTTTATTCTCATTTAACATGTTGGACAGCACAAACAGTATTTTAATAACGTTGTTTTATTTTGTATATTTGCAGCTAGTTGCTGCCCTTCTATTATTCTTTCGCTCCAGTTAACCAACAAATAAACAAGTCAAAATTCAGCGAAACCCAGTGTTGAACTATTTTATTGGGCAAGAACCTGCCGTCACAATTGGCGTCGCCGGTAGGATCATATAGTAGAAGGGTAGTAACAAGAAGGCAGGAGAATGGCTGACCACGACAACCCCGGCAATGGGCCTGGTCCAGAACATCAGCAGGTAGAAATTGAACAGGTCCCTGAGATAACAGTTCAGCTGAACGAACTAAAATTGAAGCTGGAACAACAAGCGGAGCAAATTCGCAGTCAGGGTGATCAGTTGGCAAGGCCTTTACCAACTGTGTATGTTCCACGTGACCGGAAAGTCTCTCCGTTTTCTGGTTTTCATGAAAAAGATGGTCTGACTCTCGAGGAGTGGATCGAACAAATTCGTAGTGCTTTTCGTACATGTCATATGCCACGGCCAGACCAGGCAGACGCTATACTGGACTATCTGACAGGAGAGGCCAGACAGACTGTAAAATTGATGACTACTGCGGACAGGCAGAACATTGATAAGATTATTGACACTCTTCGAGAGGTTTATGGTGACAAAGTTCCCATCAATACGCGGCTGCGCGAGTTCTATGAACGGCAACAGAAGCAGCAAGAATCTGTCCGCAGCTACGCCTATGCTCTCCAAGAGAAACTACAGGAGATTGGTTGACGGGAACGAAGCAGGGTACCGGACCATGCACTGGCATTGAAGGAACAATTCGTGACTGGGTTAAAGGATCCCTCTGTGAGGCGTGAGTGTAAGATGAAACTAAGAGAAATGCCCGTTTCCCTGATCTCATGCAGTTTGCCATCCTTTGGTCTCGGGAAGAAAGTCAATCAGTTCCGGCCCCAACTTCACAGGGCAAAGGTCGCGTGACCGCACAAGTGTCTACACAACTGGACAAGACGTGTGATGACACAACAGGAGTATTAAAGCGTCTATCTGATAAACAGGGGCAGATTCTGGCCCTGCTAGCGGCAAATGCTGAGGCCAACATGAGTGAGACATTCCGTAAGAAGCCAGCTCGTGATCAGCAGGGGCGGATTCTCTGTTACGGATGTGGGGATCCGAGACACATCCGCAAAAATTGTGAGAAAATGCAACGTCCAACGTCTGTGAGCACATCTACCCAGGAGGGTTTTTAGGTAGCTCCGCTGTTGTCGGAAGTCGAAAAACGGAGACCCCATCTCAGGAAGGCTCCAGTGGCAGTGACTTGGACTTCTTCGGAAGAACTGTAGGAGAATGCCTGCGCGTGGATTTGGAGATTGGTGGAGTTAAGGCCACGGGTCTGATTGACACTGGCTCAGAAGTGACCACCATAAGCGAGACATTTTTCAGAGAGAACTTCCATGGATATGTGCCGATTGATATCGGCTTGCGTCTTACTTCGGCCAACGGCCTGGAGATTCCGTATTTGGGGTGTATCGAGGTAGATGTCAAAGTTTTGTCCAGAGAACTGAAGGGACTTGGGATATTGATTGTTAAGGACAATCCTTTATAATGTATTACACACTATATTTTGGGTATGAATGCATTGAAGAAATGTGGGGGTTTGGTACTTTGTCAGTTGGCTAAGAAGGCTAACAAGCCAACTGTAAATGCAAAAAGTATCTGCTGTAGTAAACAGGGTAGCTAGAAATAGTCAGCTGCAAAATAGTATTGTTAAACCTAGTGGCAAAATAGGGTTTGTGAAATTAGCCAGTAGGGGGGCAGTTACTGTTCCCAGTAAAAGTGAAATTATTGTCAATGGTCGTTGCCGAGCTGGGCCATGTGGTACTGATTATGAGGCCCTAGTGGAGCCCACAGATGGAACGCATGTACCACCTGATTTGCTAGTGGCGCGAGTTTGTACGAAAGTGAGTGGGGGCCTTGTCCCCATCCGTTTGATGAATCTGAGTGAGAAAGCATTGAGATTGAGACCGAGAACTCGAATTGCTGAAGTCCACTATGTTGAAGATGTGGAACATCCAGAATTAAAGGTGACTTTATCGGAAAGGGCCATAGAGGTAGATCTCCTGGAAATGTCGGATGATACACCACAGACCTGGGAAGAGGAGATAGGACAAATGGGAATTCCATTCCTGTTAACTTGAATGGTTCACAGCTGAGTGAGAAGCAGCGAGAGAGACTTGATAACCTACTACAGAAACATAGAGATGTGTTCTCTCAGAGTTCAAATAACTTCGGCTACTGCACCACAGTGCCACATAAAATTGAAACCAATAACGCTGCTCCAATCAAACAACGGCATCGTAGGTTGCCCCCCTCCTGTGTTTCAGGAGCTTATGAAGCATATCACCGACCTTGTAGGCCAGGGAATTTTAAAGAGCAGTACCAGCCCATTGTCATCTCCTGCTGTGATCGTGCGGAAGAAAGATGGTGGCATCCGATTTTGCTGCGATTACAGAAGATTGAACAAAATCACGCAGAAGGACGCCTTCCCACTCCCTCATATAGAGGAATCCCCGGACGCATTGGGCAAAGCACAACTGTTCTTATCCTTAGATTTGACATCAGGCTACTTCCAAGTTCAAATGGATCCGGAGGACCAGAAGAAAACCGCAGTGACAATACCCATTGGTCTCTTTGAATGGACCCGTATGCCTTTCGGGCTGTGCAATGGCCCCGCCACCTTCCAGCGACTGATGAAGAATTGCCTTGGAGACCTGAAATTGGAGACATTGCTAATATACCTGGACGACATCCTGGTGTACAGTCCGGACTTTGAGAGTCCCCTAGTTCGCTTGGACAAAGTTTTCACAAGACTTCGTGATCACGGACTGAAACTTAAACCAGAAAAGTGCTACTTCCTTCAAAGTGAAGTGAGATTCCTAGGTCACATAGTTTCGTCGGAGGGCATTCGAACCGATCCTGATAAGACAAAAGTGCTGCAAGATTGGCCGACTCCGAAAAGTGCAACAGATGTCCGATGTCTGCTTGGTTTCATGGGGTATTACAGACGGTTCGTCCCCAGGTTTTCACAGATTGCTGCGCCGCTGAACCAACTGGTCGGCTCACCGAAGAAGGGAACCAAGCCTGTGCCATTCCTTTGGACAGATGAATGCCAGTCAGCATTCGAGGAGATGCGGGCAAGACTCAGCAACCCCCCAGTTCTTGCATATCCAGACTTTTCTCTGGACTTCGTCACAACTGATGCCAGTTTCTGTGGTTTGGGTGCCATACTCTCCCAGGTCCAGGATGGTAAGGAACGACCCATCGCTTATGCTAGCCGTGGTTTGCGACCGGCGGAGAGGAATGACAAGAATTACAGTTTATGCAAACTGGAACTGCTCGCACTGAAATGGGCTATAGGCGAAAAGTTCCGAGAGTACCTCCTCCACTCCAAATTCAAGGTGTATACAGATCACAACCCGCTGCGGTACTTAGATAGTGCAAACCTTGGAGCCACTGAACAAAGATGGACTGCCCAGTTGGCTGATTATGACTTTGAAGTTCTGTACAAACCGGGCAAGAACAATGCCAATGCGGATGCCCTCTCTAGGCTCAGGAGAGAGACTACCTCCAGTGAGACGAATGAAGTGACAGTGACGGTAGCGGAAGTAAAGGCATGCATGTGGCCATACAATCAACAAAGTATACATCCTGACGATGGTTCCACTGACGATAAGTGTGTCTTGAGTATCACCACACAGCCTGTAGTTGGAGGATCAACACCAGGATTCTCAAAGGACTATGTTGCTAGACAGCAGGAAATTGACGAGGTTGTGGGCAGAGCCTTGTACTATGTAAGGCGCCAACGGAAACCTTCCAGGAAGGAACGGGAAAGTGAATTACGGGACGTGGTGAAACTTTTGAGAAGCTGGGACAAACTTAAGATGGATGGTTCCATCTTGTACAGGATAGTCCAAGACCCTAAGGACGGTGCTGAGTATTGGCAAATGGTCTTACCGAAGTCTCTCCAGATGCTGGCCTACCAAGCCAAACATGACCATGCTGGTCATTTCAGTGAAAGGCGGACATTGGAGAGTCTCCGGCGATGTTACTACTGGCCCAATATGGGTGAAGTCCTGCAAGAGGTGTTCATTGGCCAGAGATAGCCTTCCGCCACATCATACTCCGCTAGTGTGTCTGAAGTTTAGTGCTCCCTTAGAAGCTGTTGCCATTGACTTCACGGTTTTGGAGAAAACAGATGGGTATGTCAGAAAATGTTCTGGTTGTAACAGATATGTTCACAAGATTCTGTGTTACAGTGGCTACCAAGGACCAAACTACAAGAACTACAGCAGATGCTCTGGTGAAACAGTGGTTCAGCTCTTTTGGATGCCCAGCCCGTATACATGCAGATCAAGGGCGAAACTTCGAATCGGCGCTGATTGCTGATCTGTGTTCATGTTATGGGATTGACAAGAGTCGGACCGCCGCCTGGCACCCCCAAGGAAATGGGTGTTGTGAGAGGTGGAATCGTACGATGCACGAAATGCTAAGAGCCCTTCCCATTGAGAAGAAAAAGAGATGGAAGGACTATCTGCCAGAACTCACGCTCGCATACAACAGCCATAAGCACGCGTCTACAGGATATCGACCCTTCTACCTGCTGATGGGCAGAGACGCGAGGCTACCTATGGATATCACACTACCGTCTGAGCAGGAACCTGATGTTAGCAACATGGATGAGTGGGTGTTTGATCACCACGAACGCCTCAAGTTGGCTTGCGATGTGGCAAAGGAGACGTCCCTTCAAGCAGGTGCTGCTCCCAAGAGGATATATGATCGTGTCACACCTGGTGCTCTCATTAAGCCAGGAGACCGGGTGCTACTCCGTAACCACAAGCCAAAAGGGCGCAACAAGATACAGGATCGTTGGGAGGCTACACCTTAATTGGTAGTTGAGCAAACCAATTCTGAATTACCAGTGTACAAGATCAAACCGGAGGTTGGCAGAGGAGCAACTAAAGTTGTCCATAGAGATCAACTCAAGCCTTGTACATTTCCTATGACAGACAAAAGTGGGGATGTAACAAAAGGCGGAAACAGAATGGTAAAGGCAATGTTACAGAGAACATTGAATTGAATGACATTGGCAAGTCTGCAACGCGGTGGTATGTTCCCGTGTAGATGTTGCGGATGCAGAATCGACTGTGGTTGATGACTCTCCAGCTGTGGTACCGTTACCAAATGTACCTTCTCTGAATGTGGAAGCACCAACAGAACAATCAATTCGTCATCCGGACGACGACGACTCACCTGTGCAACCATCCAGACGATCGACTAGGTCAAACCGAGGTAAACCTCCGGAACGTCTCACGTATGCCATAACTGTGGACAATATAGTGACCTCCAAGACAAAACAACGATAGGCACGGCTACTGACTGGCTGATGTCCTGGTGGTGAGGATCTTATTTTCATCATTGGGGACAATGACTTCATAAGAGTGGGCGAATGTAAGGGTTAATATTTGTACTACTGTGTCTGCCCTGACTGACATTACGTAATGTACACAAATGAAATAGACTGTAGTCACTGCACGAGGAGTGGGACGTCTATAGAATACATCTGCAGACAATCTTTTTTTGTTTTTGTCCAACTCCTCGTTCCCAGTTTGGTGAAATCAGCTGTTCGTTCACTTTGTTTAATTATCTCTGAAGAGTTACAGCCAGTTGCGGTCCTCATGTTCTAGTCAGTTATGTCACATTTATTATGACCTACTGGTATGTTGTTCTTGAACCAAATTCTTCACACTTGCTTCATGTAATTATATGGAATAACTGATAATATGACAGATTTATCGCAATTATTGGGTCACAAAATAATTCTGATTATTACTGAATGTTATTCGATGCTCGTGTAGTCCGAGTTATCTCGGAATATTGCCTCTATCGAAATAATAGGACTTGTATATACGCTAGTGAAGGGGCGCTTGTAGGACCGCTGCAGCAAACTCCTGTTGTACGTTCCATCACTTCCGGTTTAGTTAAATCAGTTGTGCGCAGTTCGCAGTCACTCATGATTTTGGCTGAAATATCTCAGTGAAGTATTTCACAGGTATGCTATTTGATGTAGTAATCGACATGAATGATTGGTGCAATGAGTAATAGTAATTTTGTATTTAGACTGGTGTTCGGTTATTTATCATGCTGAAAACGTGAGCACGCTCCAACTCGATCTAGTTACTATGGTGACAGGGCTAAGGGCATCGAGTATGAAGATGTGGCCAGTAAATCAGCTTACATAAAAGACTGAGCCATTTATTATTGTCATATGGAGTTACTAGAATACTATTCCCAGCTGTCTGGATTTAGTTATCAAGAGATCTTGACCTAGTTAGAATATGATGAGGTAAAATCGAGGACCACGTGGTTTTCTGTGAGTGCGCGTAAGAGTAGTTCCCCCTGCATTGTTAGTGCAACCAACATGCCGACATAAATTATGTCCCTTGAAACGCTATTATTTGAATCAGTCAGAAATAGTATGGTCTTGTTTATGGATAACTCAACATATATTGTGATTCAATTTATTATCAATATCTGAACATATACAAGCATCTGTATTATAGATTAATTGCACAGCTGATATTTTCTGGATTCAACTCTAAATAAATGTTTAAATGCAGTTATCTTCATCAGACATGTACTTACAAATTGGAAACTCTGAATATGTTGCAATGATATGAATCTGTTAAACGATCATGAGTAATGTAATGATTTCTTGCATACCTCTTATGTCCCAGAGGTAATTGATTATACTTAATGGTGATTATTATTGTCATTGTTATCGGATAAATATATATATATACAGTGACATTTCATCTTATAATTATTTCCCATGATATGAATTACTGCTACATGTATGTGCATCAGGAAGCTAGAGTGCCAAGACATTGAATATTTGGGGGGAACGACCGTGTGCCATAATTATTTTGTTTGATTAATGTGAAACTGTCGTAGGTACACTTGTGATATATCTTCATTGTTTTATATTGATAGCCAGTGGCTGCCCTTTTCAATGTTTGTGCCAGACGACAATATGGTTACTAACCGAAGGGTTATGCGTGTTATAACGGCGGACTAGTGGTATGTTATTATGGTATGACATTATTCATATCGTCCGATATATTTTGACAAGAAGCGTAGTGTATTTCATTTCATAATGTAATATATTGTTCATTTGATTTCAACTGATGCGCATGATAGTTGAATTGTTCAGATTTGTACATTCCAATTAATTTGTCTGGTAATACAGAATGAGATCGCTGTTACTATGGTTACTGGTGCGTTATACATGCATATTTCACACCGATTGGAAATAGTTATGAAATTGTAAGAGAGATGTTATCATGGTTACGTTGTATTGATTGGCGGTAGTTCATTCTTAAGATCTGTCATATCCGCTAGTAATATATGAAGAGATTGATAATTCATTATTCTGTAATCGCGTATTTGGAGTAAACTCCTATACTGGCATGTTTCAGAATAATAGGATCTGTATACTTCTGAAGATCTAATCTAATGAGTAATCTCATATTCAGAGATGTATCAGAAATATGAAATCGGTGTAGTTCTGGATATTTATGTCACGCGAGTCCAGTTCTCTAAGACAGCGCTTTAACACAATGGACAAATGATGGAATGCTATTTGAATATATATTGCTATATGCTATATTGAATATAACATGGGGCGCTTATCTGGAAGTTGTAACTTACTTTGGACTTTGTCGTTTTTTTGACACAGAATCTCTCCATAACCCTATCTTGGAAGTTGTAACTTAACAAATTTAAATTGCCTCAGACATAGGTCAGAAAGGTTCAAGGTCAACGACCTTGATATATGCAAAGACCTTGACCTTTGTCTATTGAATCATCACCTTGACCTTGGAGTTGACCTTGACCTTATATAAAAGTTGCACTTTGAGGACATTTGACCGTATCTCAGACGTTTTGAGGTCAAGTTCAAGGTCAAGGTCGGTAGAAGAAAGGTCATGGCAATAAATCTTGTCAAGGTTGTTGACCTCTGAACTTTTTCATGACCTTGAGACATATTTGAAGTTTACCTAACCTTACCACCATCCGAGGTCAAGGTCGAGGTCAAATTCAAATCTGACCTCATATTTGAACTCAGTGACCCCGAAAATACTTTAGGACAAAGTTTGAGGTCAATCGGTGAGGATGAAATTTTGACCTTCAGAAACACCAAAGCCCTTGGCGAAAATTTTGGCGAAATTCGACCTTCACCGATTGACCTCAAACTTTGTCCTAAGGCTATATCGAGGTCGTAGGTCATGAATCTGCGGTCAGATTTGACCTTGACCTCGAAATGGAGGAACGGAAATTTTGGTACGACTTTGACCTTGTGGGAAGGTCACAAGATATAAGCGGACGACCTTGACCTTTTGATATGTGATGACCCATTGACCTGTGCGTCGACCCATGAACTTGACTTTGACCTCCGACCTCACGGTCAACTTTGCGATGGTACATTCCGATTGTACTATCGCGTTTTTAAATCCAAGGTCGAAGGTCAAGTCATGGGTCAACGCAGAGGTCAATGGGTCATCACATATCAAAAGGTCAAGGTCGTCCGCTTATATCTTGTGACCTTGCGACAAGGTGAAAGTCTTATCAAATTTTCGGTCCTCAATATCGAGGTCACGGCCAACCTCAAGGTCAAATCTGACCTCGGATTCGTGATCCCCAACCTCCAAAATACTTTAGTGCAAAGTTTGAGTTCAATCGGTGAAGGTCGAATTTTCGACCCAAATTTCGCATGTTACTGGGACGATTTTCAGTATTTCAAAAAATTGTAAAAAAAAGGTCAATTTTGATTACAGATTCGTAATCAGCTTGGTCAGTACTATTACCACACCAAATTTGGAAGACATAAAAATTTCGACCGAAAAACGATTGAAAACCTGCTAAAATGTTTTCAAAAATTTGCCCCAAAAAAAGTTAAAGGAGTGGCGCAACGGGGATTGCAGTACTGTACTCAGTTTGCGATGGGCTATCATACAAAAGAGTTTCAGTTCAATCGGAGGAAAAACATATTTTGGTAAAAAATCCTTTACTATATAGTCCGGGAGCAGGTCGAACAACCTGGAAATACAGTCCACCTAATGTTTTTTGATGGTTTCTATATCTTTTCGATGCGCTGATCACGAAACCGGATGATGCCACCTTGGCATCCTTGGGGAAATCGAAATATCCAAGATGGCCGCCATGAGGCATTTCCTGGTTATTATGTCATGCTGAGTTGTATGTATGATCTCGATCACTGATTGTGATATATTTGACTATAAATTTGGGATAAATTCAATCGGTACATATGTCACACATCAATTTGGCGAAAACAAACAAGAATAACAAGAAAAATTATCCAAGATGGCTGCCGTTGACCCTTTAAATATGCCCGTCTCTTTAAAATATAAAGCGTTGAATATATTGGTTACCTCAATCACCCATGGCTTTCAAAATGCTGATATATACGAGATATTTCCCAATGTCCGTAGAGCATAGGGTACACCAGGGTGCGGGTGCACCACAGGTGTGTGCGCATGCGTACGATGACGTCACTTTCGAGCTCCAAGACTCCAAGAGCTCCGAGCTCAGACTCCAAAAGCTCCGAGCTCCGAGAGCTCCGAGATTGAGACGTGCCCAACACCCAACTTAACACAAGAGCTCCGCGTTCCGACAGCTCCGAAAGCTCCAAGCTCTCAACCCATTCATGCGTACATCCAATTGCGCCCTAACAGGAAAAACTGCCATGGCCATCTATGAACGGTATAGCCTGCTGCCGCTTGAAATGAAAGGTGACCACACACACAGGTCCATCATGAAGACCAAGCTCTTGGGTGAACTTAACGCTCTAGCATAAAGCGTCACTTGGAAGAGGATATGGGGTTACCGCCCACCAAGGCCCTGGAAAATAAGCAGAATGCGCAAATAACTGTAGGCCAAGAGCGACCCTGACCGACGATTGAACTTTCTCAAACGACGGCTTCTGATTGGGCAAGAGCTTACGAGAATTGTAAACATACCCAACGCGGCTATGATGTGCTGGTGGGGATAAAATGATTGACCTGTCATCCTTGTTGTTGTTGTTCTCTCATCTGTCTACACCATGGCGTCAATACGTTATGCTAGAGCGTTAAGTTCGCCCAAGAGCCCTTTTCCCACAATTTCCGACCTGCGCATGTGTGACCTCGTCTATAAAGCACGGCCCTCTGGACCCCACACCCTCATTTCTACCGTTGCAGGGCCATGACGGAGAGCCATTCCTATGCGACTCGCATCGTGGTTAATTCACTCATGGGTTACAGAGCAGTGGTTCAGTCCATGTTTGGAGATGGCGATGACAACGAGGGGCGATGCCAGATCCTGCAAGTGTTCACAGAAGCGGTCCTCGACAGGATCGACTCGATGGAGAGGTGTGCTATCACCCTCCACTACTGGACTATGACAGCCATTCTTGATGCCCGGGCTATGGACCACAAGCGCTCACACTGGAACCAGCGATGGCTCGTTGGCCTCACAATGGTTTTTCCAGTATATGGCGAGATTCTGCAGGTGGATGTTTCGTCCCCGAGGCCCGCCCCTGTACAGACCTTTTGGTCTTTGATATATGTTGGCATTTGTGGGAAGTTGATGCTGGGTCGACATCGGGCCTTACAGACTAGTCTTTTGTGTTAAATGCCGTCATTTCCATCTGACGACGATACAGCTCACCAATCTCCAATGTACGAGTTGTCACAGCGAATCAGCTCACCAATTACCAGTATACGAGTTGTCAGAGCATTTCCATCATAGCTCTCTAGATTTGTATCTAATACCGCTTATGCCGGTGCTAGGGGGCGTGTGGTCATATCATCCAAGTTGCCACATGAACAGGTACGATAAAAGCGTACCGGAGATACAACACCTATCACGAATCGTTAGATTCTTGGTATGTGCTTTAGAATAGGTTGACCAGAAGACTATTCTGTGAAGTCATGTGACGCAGTCAGTATGTGGGCACCTCTTCCCACTTCCCTTATATGTGTTGTAGTTTGCCCTATTGATCCTAATGCTGTGGCAATGACAGTTCTGTCTTTTCAGAGCCTTCGTGTCTTCCAAAAGAGAGACGGGTAACTAAGTTCAATGTTCACACACAGTACACACACACGCACGCACACACACACACACGCATTCACAATGGACGCTCCGCCATGGCTTCCACCAAAAACAATACCATTCGTCATCCCGGACTGATGAGGGACACGTGTTAATCCCTATATGTACAGACACTACCACCACCACAGGGCGTTGGGCACGCGTCACTGCCCATTTGGACACGGATGGTCCTTCTCCACCCCAAACACCTAACTTCACACCCCCCAGAATGGACGCTTTCGCTACCACTCTCACTGATGACGTCATCAATGACGTCACAGATCACGTGAACATCCCTCGTGAACAGACTACAGTCGTTGTCTACATCACGAGAGCTTCAAGCTGACAGCCTACACGGCCTATTGGGGCCACGGATGGTCCCACAATCACTCAACACACCCCCACGAACCCAAAAATGCCTGCTTTCTATAGTACGGCCAGACATATAAGGGAAGTGGGAAGAGGTGCCGACAAACTGACAGTCACATGGCTTCACAGTATAGTCTTCTAGTTAACCTATTCTAAAGCACATACCAAGAATCTAACGATTCGTGATATGTGTTGTATCTGAGGTACGCTTTTATTGTATCTGTTCATGTGGCAACTTGGATGACATGACCACACGACCCCCAGCACCGGCATAAGCGGTATTAGATACAAATCTAGAGAGCTATGATGGAAATGCTCTGATAACTCGTATATTGGTAATTGGTGAGCTGTGGCGCTGCGACAACTCGTACATTGGGGATTGGTGAGCTGTAACAGCGTCAGCGAGCATCACGATGACACCTCTTATGGCCCAATCGGTCCACTATTGCTCTGTCGCGACCCCAAAACGTCTATTCAAATAACCTTCTTTCTGCGCATGAACAAAATGATGTCAGTTCCACCTTACAACCCATCCAGTTGAATGCTTCCCCACGAATGCTTCAAACTGATACCTCATACGTCCCAATCGGACCACTATTGGGCCACCTCGACCCAAAAACGTCCATCCCAGTGCCCATTTTCCCAGCATTCCCTGTCTGCGCATGCGCAGAATGTTGAAGACGCACGACACATTAGCCCAGTCGGACGCTCCTCCACTAGAGCTTCATGATGACACCTCCCACATCCCAGTTCGCCCATTATGGGTCCGTCGCGACTCCAAAACGTCCATTAAAATACCCTTTTTCTACTGCGCGTGCGCAGAATGACGTCAGTTCCACCCCACTACTGTTGAGATAAGCTGGAGGTAGTATTATAAGTGGTATGAAGTACTAATCAATCTATACACCAATTCTTGAGGACTCGTAGACCAAAAATATATAGTTCAATTCCATATAGCGGTCAATCTAAGCAATATACAGCGGTCATGTTGAATATGCTGGCGGCCATCTTGGATATTTTGATTTCCCCAAGGATGCCAGCCTGGCATCATCCGGATTCTGAGTCTGCACACACAGGAGATACATAATCCATCAAAAAACGTTAGGTGGACTCCATTTCCACGTCAAGGCTCAAACTGGGGTTTGGCTCCCGGACTAATATCCTTGATAGAATTTTGGGCCGAAATTTTTTTTGTCTCCGATTGACCGGCAACTTTTTTGTAGGATAGCCCATCAACAACTGAGTACAGGACTGCAATCCCCGTTGCGCTACTCCTATAACTTTTTTTTAGGCAAAGTTTTTAACGATTAAATAGCTCATTTTCGCTCCTTTTTCGGTCGAAATTTTTATGTCTCCGATTCGTTCCAAATTTGGTGAGGTAATAGTACGGACATAGGTGATTACGAATCTGAGGTCAGAATTTATCTACACCTCTAACTTTTTTTTACAAATTTTTGAAATACTGAAATCGGACAGAAAAAAATAGGCCAAAATTCGGCCAAAAATTATCTTTTTAACTAATCGTGACGAAATTTTTACAGAAAATAGAAAAAATTCGGCACTATGTGCATACCAAAGGTCAAGGTCATCCACTAATATTTTGTGACCTTCCGACAAGGTCAAAAATGCTCAAAAATGCTTGTTTTTCAAATTTGACCTTGGTATTGTAACGGTCAACCTGTACTATGATTCTGCAATACACAGCTGATCGGTCAGGATGGCGATTTACTTATTAAGTCAATCGCCTAAATTTAATCAGTTCTGACACCACCGGAATTTATCCGGAAATTAATCAAATTCGTCTTCAACTAGTTAATAATGAAAAAAACAAGAAGTTATTTATGATCAATTCAAACATCAATGAAGATTTATTTAGAAACTCTCATGAAATATTTCTACAAACAGGTAAGTTCAAATACTCTGAATGTTTACAGGATTTATTGTATTTGAGTATCGCATCATGGAAATTTGCTACTCATATCATAACCTTTCCAACTGATTCCTGTATTAAATAAACTGAATCTTTCCTGTATTTCGTTTGTTGTTTTATTGTGTTTTATTCCTGATTCAATCCTCCAACTTGTATCTCGTTTGAGTTCCCTTTAATATCTGACTGGTCCAAGGGAGATTACTCGTGTTGGTAAAATGCAATTTTTACAACCGTCACTTGTTAAATGACGCCCTTCCATTATGGTTGTTTCAGGAGTAATCACTTGTGATTTGTTTATTCAACATGGCAGGGGCTGTGCATTTCCTTGTTATTTAATTCACTTTAATACCCTGTTAAATCCAGTTGAAATGATTTCTGGAATTTTCTTGAAGGTAAGTATATTTCTGTTGTGCCGTATACAGTGGTCCTACATGTATTTACATGTTAATTTTCTTGCATCATTTTCCCCTTGTACTGGTTTAATCATCTGTGTTATTTGAAATAAATAATACTGGTAAAATCAGACCGTCTCCTGTTTTATTTACGGACAATGCTTAAAACCAGTCTGCATGTTTGGATATACCGTTATGCAGGTATTAGGTCAAGCCCTTTCCGTAGTTTAAAATGGGAGGTCTTTCCTGTAGAATATTTCGTAGCCTCAGCTCGTTATTTATCCACGGGCAATGCTTAAAGCAATGTTATAATGCTAAGCCCTTCCCGTATCAAAATCGAGGGGATTATGGATCGTTTAGATCTATAATGAATATCTTCAGTCGTTGCCTCAGCTCGATTAGTCTTATTCACGGGCAATGCCTGGCGATGTTTTCACCATACCCTTCCCGTGTCTAAGATCGAGTGGTTAACATCTTTCACCAGTATTTATATTTCAATCCTTAACTGTTAATCCAAATTTGCTGGCTAAGTTATCAGCATTATGCACTCCAATATGCTGGCTTATGTTATCAGCATTATCCTTCCTAATATTTGACTGGTGCACTCCAACAATTACCTTTTCGGCTGACTCGGCTCGCACCAAGTGACGAGTACACACAGAACTGCGTATTTATAGGCAGCAGACACAACAAAAGAGCGCCCTCTAGCGTCGATGAAGTTACCCCGAAACCAGGAATCTCAGGAAAGCTTTACTCTAATTTGCAAGGTTAATCATGCATTAATTTGATTGAGATAAATCAATAATTACTCTAAGAATATTATATAATCGTCAAATATTAATAAATAAGCTTCAAGATGAATCTAAAAGTATTAGATTTTGGTTTGAAGAATATTGTCGCTGACGTCATCAGAACAAACATGGCGGACATCGGCAAGTGTCCTGCCTGAAAAATAGTGGTAAAACATCAATCTTGATCAAACTACTGAGAATGAAGTATTGACAACTACTGCATAACATTCCAAGACAATTATTTAATTGACCCAGGTAGGTATTTATATATCGAATAGCAGTAATATTGTCAAAACGCAATTTCCCGACCTCGACACGCGCGACAACAACATTTCGGGATGTGCAACTTTACTCAAAAGTTCGTACAAGTACCAAATTAATATTTATCCTTTTTGCGTGGATAACATCAGAGGAAATTTTTGGCATTCTTATTAAAACATATTTACACAAATGGTATCAAGACAGACTTGTCAGGTGATGAGGATAATATAACTATCACACATAACATGAAATCCTCACACTACCCCCTTTGTTAACATTTGCTGTCCTCAGCAATATTTTAACAGCAACAGTTCGAACAATATATTTAATGTATCTTAATAGAGTCCATATAAAACTTTGTCAAATAACTAGAATCCAATAAACATGATAAATCTAGTACTTTCCAACAATTCAAATGCACTAAATTCTGAAAATAACATTTAATCATGTTTATTGTTCACTGTCTTTCCAGCGGAAATCACGCCTGGCGATCTTATGACGATCCTGGCTAGGACTCCGAGTCCTCTTTCCATGGAATGGTCGTCGTACCCAAGGTGGTCTGTACTGGCTGATGGGCCGTCTGAATTGGCGCTCTGTGTTGCTGATGGTACTACGGACTGTTTCACGATAGGGGTGATTTTCTTCACGTCGTTCCAGGACTTCTCGGGAATTGGTTGCAGGCTTACTGGGTTTGACAGGCTTCGAAATTGGACAAGAACTTCCAGATGAGCTGATCGGAGATGATGGATCAATAACAATGGCATCGGACGGAATGTTGATCGAAGATTTGGGTTTTGGCACTTCAAAAGGCTTGACGACCCGGCTACTGTGTCCAGAAACTTTTTCTGAGATCATCTGTAATTCTTTAATTTGCTGATTCAGTGATGAAGTCAAACTTGCATTGGAATCAATCTGCCCTTGATAAAGGATCCTTAGTACCTCCGTTTGCTCGGTGACTTTCTCTTCCAACTTTGTAGTGACATGGGCTAAAACAGTGTTGGTGCGATTAATTCTGGTCATTTCGGTTGTAAATCCGGATATACATTTCGACAAACTGTCAATATTATTGCTCAGCTGTGAAAACTGGTGACTGTGACTTTGTAGTGCCGTTACAACTTTGGCACCATTTACATTTGAAATCATCATTTGGTTTGTCATTGGCCGAAGATCCAATTCGGATGGAACCGTTGTTTGCTTCTGTGGAGCGATGACTGGTACAGGAATGTTTTTCATGGTGTTTCGGATTGTTGTTTCTACAATGCTCTCGATGGCGGAGATTGGAATGCTAGATCCAGCATAGATATCTGTTGTAGAGACAGCTGATTTAGTGACTGTTGATGTAGGTTTGCTTTTCTTAGGCTTTGAAGGTGTCGAAATCGGGCTTAACGGATGTGCTACAGGATTTCCAAGTAATTCAAATACTTCTTCATCAGCTGGATGTAAGTCGATGCTGACTGCCTCACTGGTTGTGTTTGTTGATGTGGAGTTTTCATTTGTAGAGGGATTTGTGTCCAAAATTATACTGTTGGGATTCGTTTCATCTGTGATTGAGTTGACGGCGTGACGTAATTCGATGACCTCGTTCACCTGATGAAGGACGTTTGGATAGTCCTTGAATACATTCAGCACTTCTGCCATGTTCACCTTAGTTGAGACGTCGTCTGGCTTCTTACTGGAAGGTTCTGGAGTGATCGAAGATTTGTTCTGTATTGGAGCTTTACTTCCATAGAACTTGAGAGAATCTTCTTTGCTTAACTCCCTCGAGTCATCTGGTTTGAGAACATAAGGAACCTTCTTTCCTTTCACTTTATCCATTTCTCCAGTTCCTGGATGTTTGTTCTCTAAGTGTTTCTTCATTTCTTCCTTCCTCAGGCAGATCCGATTACAAAGGTAACAGGAAAAAGGCACATCTTCACGTGGTAAGTGGTTAGTTACGACGTGGCGGCACATCTGGACTTTATCGCCAATATAAATACACTGGTTGCACCCATAAGCGGATCCTCTCTTCTCAAATGACTTCAATGCTTTTTCAGACATTTTCCGTAGGTAGGTATTTCATCTGGTGAATCTGGATAGGGGGTACCAAATGTTACCTCAGCTGGGAGTCTAACCTCTCGACGAAGCATGAGTAAATTTGGGGTTAATCCAGTTCCATCGTGTGGGGTGGCCCTATATGCAGCGGCCAAACACCCTAAGTTTAAATCCCAATTTTCTTGTTCACCTTTGAGGTATGCTCGAATCATAGGCACGAGTGTACGGTTAAACCTTTCAACTTTACCATTACACTGTGGATGCCTAGGTGTAGTTCGAGTTTTCCGTATCTCCAGTAATTTACATAGTTCTGTGAATACATCGCTTGTATAATTCGATCCTTGATCACTGTGCAGATCAAGTGGACAGCCGAATCTGCTTATGACTTCATTCACAATTACATGAGCACATGTAACTGCTGACTGATCAGGTACAGGGAAAATTTCCACCCAATTAGTAAAATAGTCGGTTACTATTAGGATGTATTTGTTCCCTCTTTCCGTTTCTGTGAAAGGTCCTAAAATATCCGTTGCTAGGCGATCTAGAGGAGCTCCTACTCGCATATCGCCAAGTGGTGCTCTGGGAGAATGTGTTGGAGCTTTATTAGCTGCACAGGTATCACATTTTCGTATCCACTTATCCACATCTTCTCTAAGTTTCAACCAATAAAATCTCTGTAAAACTTTTTCACGAGTTTTCTTTCGTCCCAAATGTCCTGAGATGACGGAATTGTGCATTTGTGTTAGCACATGTTCTCTCAGGCTCTGAGGAACTAAATACTGCCATGACTTCCTGTTGCGTCTTTACGAGTAAACCTTTTGAACAAGACCCCGTCTTTAACTTCAAGGCTGTCCCAACAGTTGACATAGTGCCTAGTGGCAGGACTTGAAGAACACACTTCAGATCCAGAGGGACGTTCACCACCCTCAAACCACTTCAACACTGGCCCAATGTTTGAATCATCTAACTGTTTTTTACGTAAGGTTGACATTGCATAACCTTGCATCCAGGGTGTTTCGCCAGCTTTACGATTTACTGCTGAAGGAACTGAGCCTTTACTGTGCTGAGTAAGGTAAGTATTCAACGAATGTTTGCTGCTATCAGGTGGTTTTTCCGTGCTATCCTTAATCACCTTGACCTCTAGGTTCCGACATGACTGGTCACCGCCATATATCATGTGCCCAATCTCAAGGTCTTCCATGGTGATCATGCCAAGAAATAATAGCACAAACCACTTGGTTGCTGTAAGTACATGTTTTGTCATTCTTTGTAGAAAGTTAACAGAATTGGCATCTGCAGGCAATTTTTCTGGTGAGTTTACTCTCCGTATCTCATTTTGAGTATTGGAATTCTCTGCCAGAGTACTCTGCATTTCCACGCCTCTTTTCTGACACTTTGTACAAGGACCACATTTCAAAATCCCATCTTGAAATGTATCGTCATTAACAGGATTGGGATATCGAGACATAGCATCGGCATTCTGATGCCGATTTCCGGGTCTATGTTCGATGTCAAAATTGAACGCTGACAGCGTTTCAATCCATCTTGCAATTCTGTTCTTCGGTTCCTTAAGGCTAAATAACCACTTCAAGGCAGCGTGATCTGTTCTTACGAGAAACTTCCTTCCCAGAAGATAGTGACGGAAATACTCTGTGAAATATTTCACAGCTAGTAGTTCTCGATCTGTCACACAGTAGTTTCGTTCTGCTTTATTCAAGGTACGACTAGCATATGATATAACTCGCTCTCTGCCATCCTGGATTTGAGACAACACGGATCCTATACTGACGTCACAATCATCAGTATCTAGGATAAACTGACAATCATCTTTTGGGTATCCCATGATGTTCGAGCCAGTTAATGTTGTTTTCAACAATTTAAATGCCTCCTCGCATTTAAAAGTCTATTGGAAGGGTTTTTCTTTTTTTGTCAATTCAATCAAAGGATGTACCATCTTTGAAAAGTCTCATATCCACCGACGATAATAACTTCCTAGTCCCAGTATACCCCTAACTTGGGTAACATTGGTTGGAGTAGGCCAGTCTATTAACTTTTGCACATTATCAGGATTCGGTTTGACACCTTCACCAGAAACAATGTGGCCAAGGAATTCAACTTCTTTCTTCATCAAATGACATTTTGATGGTTTAAGTTTGAGGTTGGCAAGTTTGATTTTCTCTAGAACTTCACGTAATCTCTGTACGTGTTCTTCGAAAGTGCGGGTTCGAGCCCAGCTGGTCCATGTGTGAAAGTTTGTCAGTTACTTGCCGAAGGGCGGTGGTTCTCTCCGGGTTCCTCCACCAACCAAACTGACTGTCACCATATGAGTGAAACAAACTTGAGTGTGACATTAAGCCAAATCCCCCTCCCCCCTCGAAAGTGCGACTGAACATTACAACGTCATCCAGGTAAATGAGACAGGTGACCCATTGTAGTCCAGACAAGGCCAGTTCTATACATCTTTGAAAGGTCGCAGGCGCGTTGCAAAGCCCAAACGCCCTGGTCAAGTGCTCAAATAACCCATATTTTACCACAAATGCAGTCTTAGGTATGTCTTCCTTTTTGATAGGAACTTGGTTGTATGCTGAAGTAAGAACAAGCGTGGAAAACCACGTTGCTCCTTCTATAGCATCAAGACAATCTTGAACTCTGGGTAATGGAAATGCATCTTTCTTCGTTACCGAATTCAATCGTCTGAAGTCACAGCATGGCCTTACTTTACCATTTTAGAAGGTTTTCTAAAGCCTTTTTATCTTCACCAGCTAATGCTAAAGGTATACGTCTGGGAGGCTGTTTGATGGGCTTGGCATCACCAGTTTCAATGGCATGTTCCACCAAATGTGTAAGCCCTAAATCGTATTCATCTTTTGAGAATACGTCTCCATAGTCTTTCAACATGTCTGCAACGGCGTCTTGTTTGCCGGAATCCATCTGATCCACAGTCTCTTCATAGAGATCTGTAAGATGCATTGGAATGTCTGATTTTTTACTCCCCATTCTGGAAGAATCAGACATCTTACGTGCGGTGTTGGATTTGGGATATGTCAGTTGAATTCGACGAATAGAGTCAAAATTATTTTTATCAGACTCATTTTCTGTATCCATAATCACAGAGATTTCAGAGCTCACTGATTCTGCAAAGCCAAGACACGTATTCCTCTTGATATCTGTTGGACCATGGAAAGGGTTAATAACCCTGATCATTATATTGGAACTCTCTCCGGGTTTAATGATACATGGTGCAACTAAAAGAGAATATTTCTCCGTAAATTGTGGTGATCCTTCAATCACCATGTGCATTTTTACGTCATTATCCCCATTTATGGTTGCATCAACGATGGCTTCACTCATCCCTGGGATATTAACATCATGAGCCGCAAATACTCTTCTGAGCTTAGGCTGCGGGATCTGTTTAAGGGGTATGACGACCTTACCCAGAATCATTTTCCCTTCACTCAGGAGTATGTCGGCAGGTCCATTTGGCCCTTTTTGAAGAATGTCCGTTCCTAAAAGTATTTCATCTTCAATATCAGCAATGGCCAGTTCCTCTTTTAATTTCAAA
This sequence comes from Hanleya hanleyi, assembly GCA_036873755.1. Classification (NCBI taxonomy): domain Eukaryota; kingdom Metazoa; phylum Mollusca; class Polyplacophora; order Lepidopleurida; family Hanleyidae; genus Hanleya; species Hanleya hanleyi. Next base: position 15,628 of record JAVTVY010005619.1, on the reverse strand, counting down.
GCTCCTAAGAAAACATCAAAGGTAGCTTTACCCCTATATGTCATGGCTCTCCCATCGGCGCAAGAAATTATTTTCTTCCCTGGTTGTTTAATTTCAGGACGCTGAAAATAAGGTATTCTCGATAATACCCTTTCAGACACAATTGTCTTTGTGGCGCCGGTATCTACGGTATAAGTAACTTCTATACCATTCAGAGTTCCCTGGATATATACCCCCTCGTATCTCGGAATTTCCCGTCTGATAGACTGAGAGAAATTTTCCGAAATATTATAAGACATATCCCCCTGTTTTGGAGATACCAGCATATTACTTTGGCCACTGACATATGGGACCGACTCCTGGCCTACTGAGGCGATCCCGTGGAGTTTGTTGGCTGATTTGCGTTGCTGTTATTAGCTTGCAAATTCATGGCCATATTTCCACTGGAATTTCCGGAACAAGGAACGAAAGGCTGGGCCCTGATATTTAATGGTCTTCTAAGCTGATTTTGAGTACTATTCCGTGCATAATGCGAACCTCCGCACACAAAACAACCACTAAAATTGGCTGTTTGATATCTTGGATTGTCATTAATTTTCATTGCGAAGTTATCATGCTGCGAAGGATTCCCTTTAGGAAAATTTGATCTGCCGTTGCCATGGTTACCATAAGAACGCTGTTCAATTTTCTGAATGCGCTCTGTTAGAGTTCCCATCATTTCCTTCATTTCGTCTTTCAGACCCTGAATCTGAGTGACTGTTTCTTCTGACTTTGTTTTATTTGCTGGTTTCTTTTTATTACCGGTACCGTTGCCGCATTTTTGTACACTAGATTTCCCATTTTGGAATTTATTTGGAGAGGTTGTGTGTATATTTTCTGTCTGAGTTATAAAACCGTCATCCTGAGGTTTGTCTTTCATGAAGCGTGTAGGTCTCTTTTGACGTCTTTCGGGATCATTTACGTTGCTGCGTCTGTTTGTTTCAACGAAGTTTACTACTTCGTAAACTGCTTCATCAATATCCCGCGGCTCCTTCACGTATTCTACGTGGAAACGTGCGTTTTCATCATAGAGTCCATCCAAAAAGCGTCGGAGTAAATCTCCTTCCTGGTTGTATGATCTCTGTTGGCATAAGCCTTATCATACAGTCGTTTTAATTCGGCTGCATAATCCTCTACTTTTTCAGCACCCTTTTGATTTCGATTACTGAAAACCGCCTCGGTCTCGTTTGGTCTCGTTCTATTTCTACTACGTGATTTAGTCCGGGAAACTGGTCTTTCGGTGTTTGTGTGAGAATTAGATAACTCACCTGGACTATTTACTGGGGGTGGACCTACTTCTTTGTGATGTGTTCCAATAGCAGTTATTGCTTCTTTCATAACTCCTTTAATCAAAGAAGCTACTTCCTGCATAGAACCTCGAATTACATCTCCAACAACGTCAGAAATTTCTTTCCGTAAATCTCCGGTTAATTTATTTGCAGGAATTGTGTCCCCAGTCATCATAGAATTAAAACTATGAAAAGTAGGCGCATTTGTCTGTACATCGGCATTCATGTCTGGGTTACTAGGTACGTAAATACAGGATTCTGTTGTACCCTGTGCCTGTAATTCAGGTCTTACATCATCACCTGTAAATTCAGCTTCACTAGCAGTGGTATCATCAGCTGATAATATACCTGCATTAATTCTTGTCCCACGTCGACTTTTCCGGGGTGTTTTAAAATTTTCCATATTTTCCATATATCAGTCTCCGGGATATACGTACCTGTAGGCAGGACTCGTAGCTCAGGATTCAGAATATAGCTAGAATCCCACTTTACTGACACCAAATGTAACGGTCAATCTGTACTATGATTCTGCAATACACAGCTGATCGGTCAGGATGGCGATTTACTTATTAAGTCAATCGCCTAAATTTAATCAGTTCTGACACCACCGGAATTTATCAGGAAATTAATCAAATTCGTCTTTAACTAGTTAATAATGAAAAAAACAAGAAGTTATTTATGATCAATTCAAACATCAATGAAGATTTATTTAGAAACTCTCATGAAATATTTCTACAAACAGGTAAGTTCAAATACTCTGAATGTTTACAGGATTTATTGTATTTGAGTATCGCATCATGGAAATTTGCTACTCATATCATAACCTTTCCAACTGATTCCTGTATTAAATAAACTGAATGTTTCCTGTATTTCGTTTGTTGTTTTATTGTGTTTTATTCCTGATTCAATCCTCCAACTTGTATCTCGTTTGAGTTCCCTTTAATATCTGGCTGGTCCAAGGGAGATTACTCGTGTTGGTAAAATGCAATTTTTACAACCGTCACTTGTTAAATGACGCCCTTCCATTATGGTTGTTTCAGAAGTAATCAATCACTTGTGCTTTGTTTATTCAACATGGCAGGGGCTGTGCATTTCCTTGTTATTTAATTCACTTTAATACCCTGTTAAATCCAGTTGAAATGATTTCTGGAATTTTATTGAAGGTAAGTATATTTCCGTTGTGCCGTATACAGTGGTCCTACATGTATTTACATGTTAAGTTTCTTGTATCATTTTCCCCTTGTACTGGTTTAATCATCTGTGTTATTTGAAATAAATAATACTGGTAAAATCAGACCGTCTCCTGTTTTATTTACGGACAATGCTTAAAACCAGTCTGCATGTTTGGATATACCGTTATGCAGGTATTAGGTCAAGCCCTTTCCGTAGTTTAAAATGGGAGGTCTTTCCTGTAGAATATTTCGTAGCTTCAGCTCGTTATTTATCCACGGGCAATGCTTAAAGCAATGTTATAATGCTAAGCCCTTCCCGTATCAAAATCGAGGGGATTATGGATCGTTTAGATCTATAATGAATATCTTCAGTCGTTGCCTCAGCTCGATTAGTCTTATTCACGGGCAATGCCTGGCGATGTTTTCACCATACCCTTCCCGTGTCTAAGATCGAGTGGTTAACATCTTTCACCAGTATTTATATTTCAATCCTTAACTGTTAATCCAAATTTGCTGGCTAAGTTATCAGCATTATGCACTCCAATATGCTGGCTTATGTTATCAGCATTATCCTTCCTAATATTTGACTGGTGCACTCCAACAGTTACCTTTTCGGCTGACTCGGCTCGCACCAAGTGACGAGTACACACAGAACTGCGTATTTATAGGCAGCAGACACACCAAAAGAGCGCCCTCTAGCGTCGATGAAGTTACCCCGAAACCAGGAATCTCAGGAAAGCTTTACTCTAATTTGCAAGGTTAATCATGCATTAATTTGATTGAGATAAATCAATAATTACTCTAAGAATATTATATAATCGTCAAATATTAATAAATAAGCTTCAAGATGAATCTAAAAGTATTAGATTTTGGTTTGAAGAATATTGTCGCTGACGTCATCAGAACAAACATGGCGGATATCGGCAAGTGTCCTGCCTGAAAAATAGTGGTAAAACATCAATCTTGATCAAACTACTGAGAATGAAGTATTGACAACTACTGGATAACATTCCAAGACAATTATTTAATTGACCCAGGTAGGTATTTATATATCGAATAGCAGTAATATTGTCAAAACGCAATTTCGCGACCTCGACACGCGCAACAACAACATTTCGGGATGTGCAACTTTACTCAAAAGTTCGTACAAGTACCAAATTAATATTTATCCTTTTTGCGTGGATAACATCAGAGGAAATTTTTGGCATTCTTAGTAAAACATATTTACACAAATGGTATCAAGACAGACTTGTCAGGTGATGAGGATAATATAACTATCACACATAACATGAAATCCTCACACTGTTGACCTTCAAGTAGGCATTGGTAAGAGGTAGCCACTTTAGCCGTTTCGTATGATGGCCGAGAGCGGCCATCGCACTTCACCCTCAAAACAGTATGGGGTGAAGTTCGCACTTCGCTTCGTACTATCGCTTCGCGACTTACTGTCTTGAGGGCGAAGTGCGATGGCCCCTGTCGGCCGAGGTCACCGACCTTGACATGGTCTATTTCGTCTACCAGGCCTGGAACCATGACCTTGACCTCAAAATAGTTTATTGTCAAATATCGCGGACTGCATCTTCCATACAAGTTCAAGGTCGAACCAAATGTTAATGTCAAGGTCAGGGGTCGAAAAACAAAGGTCAAGGTTAAAGGCAGTAAAAAGTTTAATTTTTTAAGTTACTTCCAAATTATGACCTTTGAAATTTCGACCCATGGCCTTTGGCTTGACATAGAAAGAACACAATAACACAATGCATTTTATAACTTGATATTTTATAATATGATTTGTTTAGTTCAGTTTTGTAACAAAATAATAAACCAAATGAAAAGTTTCTTCCAGAAAGTTCTTCTAGAACATTGGTAATACAAATATATATTCAGGTACAAAGTTTCTTCCAGAAAATTCTTCCGGAACATTGGTAATACAATTCAGGTGGAAAGTTTCTTCCAGAAAGTTCTTCCAGGACATTGGTAATACAAATATATATTCAGGTACAAAATTTCTTCCAGAAAATTCTTCCTGAAAATGGTCTGAAAAGTTCAGTTAAGTTTCTTTCTTTTCTTTATTTCCGTTCTCAGGCGATCTGCCAGGCGCTTGACCCCGTATTTTTCCCGAAGGCGGGCTCCTTCTGGTGATTCCCGGAGGAGGTTGACCAGCTCGACCTGTAAAGGGGGCAAAAGCAGAGCTATATATCTATGCGATAAAGAGAACAGTGTCTCCACATCTTCCAACGAAAAAGTTTGACGACCTGATCCGGAGTGAGAAAGTGATGTCGATTCACTGGCAACTGAAGTGGTGGTCTGTGTCTGTGCCTTGACATGCGATTCCTCATCTGTGCCTGACTCCTCGTGAGTAGGACGCGCCCTCCCGAAGGCATCAGTTCGCTCTTGTTGAGTGCGTTCGGGGAAGTCTGTGTGGCTGGGTTAGGGGTAGCTCCTTGTAAAAACTTGACGTACCAGACGCCCTTCATCGGTTTTTCCCCCTTTCCCCACTTTGACGTATCCGACTGTGTCTCTGCATCACCATGGCCATCTTTTTTCTCCTCCTCTTTATCTTGATCATTTCATTTTTCATTTCATTTTGGCTACGAATGGTGACTCCAATCTCTGCTGACGACTGTCTCGACTGTGCTAGCACGTAATAACCTTCGGCCGTCTGTACAGTGTGCGACATTTGTCGTGCCAGCGGAAATGTCAGGTCCGGTCTGGCTGACCACATCCTGGTCGCAACTGTTTTGCGGATGATGCTGGCGTTCTGCTTCTTTGAAATGAGCTTGCCGAACCTTCTGTCAATGTATTCCGACAGGGTCGAATTAGGCGTTTCCTCTGGTGTACTTCGCGAACAACTCGTTCCCTTGTGGGTCACGTTTATTTCTGATGTGTTGCACGAAGAGCAGGAGCCACTTCCAGAAGGCGGCCGTTATGGGCACACTCGGCGGCCCCTTTTACCCTGTCTTGTGGTCCAACACCTGGACCACCCTCTGCTCTCTTCCATCAACGGTTATTGGCCTTGCCGCCTGAAGCTCTTGGACGGTCATGTTGGCGACCGCCCCCGTCCTCTGACTTGTGTTTATGAGGAGTTGCAGTGCCAAGAAACACAAAACGTCGTTGTACTCCGTTCTAAAGTATTATCGGGGTCACTGATCACGAATCCGCTGTCAGAATTGACCTTTACCTCCATCTTGACCTCGAAAATTAGCCTTGGTTGACAGTTTATGAGAAAGCCAACATAGATCTGCCACTGTGACCTAGTATGACCTTGTATGACCTTGACATTAGAACGGGTTACTGACCTTGACCTGGACTTTCGTTTCGTGACCTTGGATTTGACCCGAAGGTCAAATAATTTTTTTTTGCTTTTTTCACGTTTTTCCTTTTTTTGACCTAGATTTGACCGTGAAGTCCAGTGTCAAGGTCAGAATCGAAATACAAAAATAGGTAATACAGACTTGCAAAACCTTTTAAGTAATTTTTAGGGATTTTTAAAATTTTGTCCAAAATGTCAAAGTCCATTATCTAGGTCAGTTCTAGGTCAACCTGAAGTTCTAGGTCATGTCCTAGTAGAGGCTGCAGAGAACTGTACCACAACCCAAGATAGAAGTCCTAACGTTCATGGTACTGATTTTGTGATTTCCTGATTTTTACAAGGTCACGCTAAAGGTCAAGGTCAGGTCACAAGTTAGATGTGTTTTCATATTTGTAGTACATTACAAGCGTCTGGTCCGTCATTCATAATTCAGCCGTCGTCCATGAAAGAATATCCGCGTCCATAATCCAAAGACCTATTCCATATTCCATATAACAGTATTAGCACCAAATTCAAAAAGACAATCATAGTATACATAAACATAGGCTTGTTTCCTGCAAGAGAGAAGCGGTCAACAGTTTTCAATGATGCCGGCAAGACATCATGATGTTCAAAAAATATCAAATCCGTATCGCTGATCAGTATTCTTAATCCATAATATTCGTTGTAAAGTCGTCATCTAAAGAATGATGTATCTCAGTCACGCTTTGATTGTGACTGTTCATATGAGTACCATGAGGATCTTGAAGTACATGGGTTCATACGGCCCCTAGCCCCGGAATTAGACACAAGCTACGAAACGTAACGCCATAGATCTTGCACGCTACGCTCGTATTTTGCTATCAGCATGCGATATGTATCGCCAAATTTGAGAAACTTTGAGTGGAGGCGCTTGGTGGTGTAGCCCTGTTTTATAAGTTTCTGCAACATTGTTTTGTGACGTTGATTAAAATCGTCACATTTAACACAGGATCTAACAAATGCTACTAGGCGTGATATGTATACGCCATATGCAGGTCCCACTGGAATATTACTGTCCAGAAAGGGATAGTTTACGATGTCGAAATTGTAATCATCTCTTTTGTCATACAGTCGACGAGAGAGAAGGCCCGCTTCATTTTTTATAGAGATATAGGTCTAAATACGATGTGCCTGTAGGGTTATCTGTAGTTTCCTTCAAATCCAGTGAAGGTGGATATATATCCTTCACTGCGTCATTTATATAGCGAGTATCCACAGCGAGAAGATCGTCTATATAACGGTTGGTGAATGAGAAGGAACGGGCTTTGAATGGATCGGTTTTTGAAAGCGCCTGCATATAGTCATATTCATAAGAGAACATATATAGGTCAGCAAATAGGGGTGCACATTTAGTACACATTGGAATATCTATATGCTGATTGTGTTGCCAAATTTCACATAAATATTTTTAATGAGAAATTCAAGCAACTCTATAAACAATGAAACATCCCATGAACGATATCTCTTGTATGTAGTAGAGCTAAAGAATGCTTTATGGCTTCCGACATTAATATATCTACGATGAGGTATAGAGAGTCGAGAAATCCCATGTGGATACATGTCTATACGGTATGTGACCTTTAGCATCAAGTTCTTCCGTAAGACATTTTGAGTTTTTCAATATCCACATACATTTAACGCCAGAGTTTTTAGAAATAGTGGCGCAATACCTTTCCCAAGATGCCCCATGACCGTTCAAGCGTAAAAGGCTTGGGGTCGAGGTCTTAATTTTCGTGACCCCAAAAATTGCGACATCAAGTGTCGCAGTTTGAACAGAAATTGATCCTAGCGCCCCGAATATAATCCTATCGGTCCGCGTCTGCGTCGGGCTTTCGAACGAGATATCGATGAGTAATATCCGATAAAAACTTATGAATCTAGGTCAATTTGATTTTGTGACACAATAAATGTTAACCTGGAAGTTGTAACTTAACATTGGAAAAATTTATTACCTAAGGGTTAAGTAATAAAAAGGGTCAAGGACAAGGATCTCGATATAAGTCATGACCTTGACCTTTGCCTGTCCATTCGTGACCTAGACATTGGGGTTGACCTTGGCCTTATATGATAGTTGCACTTCGAGGACATTTGACAGTATCTCAAACTCTTGATGTCAAGGTTAAGTTCAAGGTCAATGTAGACAAAAGGTCAAGGTCATAAATATTGTCAAGGTCGTTGACCTCTGACCTTTTCCATGACCTTGAAACAAAGTTGAAGTGTACTATCTGGGGAGTTGTAACTTAACAAAAATTTAAATTGCCTCAGGCATAAGTCAGAAAGGGTCAAGGTCAACGACCTTGATATAGGCAAAGACCTTGACCTTTGTCTATCGAATCATGACCTTGATCTCGGAGTTCACCTTGACCTGATATAAAAGTTGCACTTTGAGGATATTTCGTCGGTAGACGAAAGGTCATGGTCCTAAAACTTGTCAAGGTCGTTGACCTCTGACCTTCATGACCTTGAGACATTTGAAGTTTAAGGAACACAAGCATCTTCCAAGGTCAAGGTCAAATTCAAATCTGACCTCATATTTGAACTCAGTGACCCCGAAATACTTTAGGACAAAGTTTGAGGTCAATCGGTGAGGATGAAATTTTGACCTTCAGAAACACCAAAGCCCCTGGCGAAAATTCGACCTTCACCGATTGACCTCAAACTTTGTCCTAAGGCTATATCGAGGTCGTAGGTCATGAATCTGCGGTGAGATTTGACCTTGACCTCGAAATGGAGGAACGGAAATTTTGGTACGACTTTGACCTTGTGGGAAGGTCACAAGATATAAGCTGACGACCTTGACCTTTTGATATGTGATGACCCATTGACCTGTGCGTCGACCCATGAACTTGACTTTGACCTCCGACCTCACGGTCAACTTTGCGATGGTACATTCCGATTGTACTATTGCGTTTTTAACTCCAAGGTCGAAGGTCAAGTCATGGGTCAACGCAGAGGTCAATGGGTCATCACACATCAAAAGGTATATCTTGTGACCTTGTGACAAGGTCAAAGTCTTATCAAATTTTCGATCCTCAATATCGAGGTCACGGCCAACCTCAAGGTCAAATATGTCCTCGGGTTCGTGATCCCCAACCTCCAAAATACTTTAGTGCAAAGTTTGAGTTCAATCGGTGAAGGTCGAATTTTCGACCCAAATTTCGCATGTTACTGGGACGATTTTCGGTATTTCAAAAAATTGTAAAAAAAGTTTGAGGTCTAGGTCAATTTTGATTACAGATTCGTAATCAGCTTGGTCAGTACTATTACCACACCAAATTTGGAAGACAAAAATTTCGACCGAGAAACGAGTGAAAATCTGCTAAAAAAAATTCAAAAATTTGCCCCAAAAAAAGTTAAAGGAGTGGCGCAACGGGGATTGCAGTCCTGTACTTAGTTTTCGATGGGCTATCATACAAAAAAGTTTCAGTTCAATCGGAGGAAAAACATATTTTGGTACAAAAAATTTTGGGCCAAATTTTTTTTTGTCTCCGATTGACCGGCAACTTTTTTGTAGGACAGCCCATCAAAAACTGAGTACAGGACTGCAATTCCAGTTGCGCTACTCCTAGAACTTTTTTTGGGCAAATTTTTTAAGGATTAAATAGCTCATTTTCGCTCCATATTCGGTCGAAATTTTTATGTCTCCGATTCGTTCCAAATTTGGTGAGGTAATAGTACGGACATAGGTGATTACGAATCTGAGGTCAGAATTTATCTAGACCTCTAACATTTTTTACAAATTTTTGAAATACTGAAATCGGACAGAAAAAAATAGGCCAAAATTCGGCCAAAAATTATCTTTTTAACTAATCGTGACGAAATTTTTATAGAAAATAGACAAAATTCGGCATTATGTGCATACCAAAGGTCAAGGTCATCCACTAATATTTTGTGACCTTTCGACAAGGTCAAAAATGCTTGTTTTTCAAATTTGACCTTGGTATTGACCTTCAAGTAGGCATTGGTAAGAGGTAGCCACTTTAGCCGTTTCGTATGATGGCCGAGAGGGGCCATCGCACTTCGCCCTCAAAATAGTATGGGGTAAAGTTCGCACTTCGCTTCGCGACTTCGCACTTCGCTTCGTAGTATCGCTTCGCGACTTACTGTCTTGAGGGCGAAGTGCGATGGCCTCTGTCGGCCGAGGTCACCGACCTTGACATGGTCTATTTCGTCTACCAGGCCTGGAACCATGACCTTGACCTCAAAAAAGTTTATTGTCAAATATCGCGGACTGCATCTTCCATACAAGTTCAAGGTCGAACCAAATGTTAAGGTCAAGGTCAGGGGTCGAAAAACAAAGGTCAAGGTTAAAGGCAGTAAAAAGTTTAATTTTTTAAGTTACTTCCAAATTATGACCTTTGAAATTTCGACCCATGGCCTTGAGCTTGACATAGAAAGAACACAATAACACAATGCATTTTATAACTTGATGATTTGTTTAGTTCAGTTTTGTAACAAAATAATAAACCAAATGAAAAGTTTCTTCCAGAAAGTTCTTCCAGAACATTGATAATACAAATATATATTCAGGTACAAAGTTTCTTCCAGAAAATTCTTCCGGAACATTGGTAATACAATTCAGGTGGAAAGTTTCTTCCAGAAAGTTCTTCCAGGACATTGGTAATACAAATATATATTCAGGTACAAAATTTCTTCCAGAAAATTCTTCCGGAACATGGTCTGGAAAGTTCAGTTAAGTTTCTTTCTTTTCTTTATTTCCGTTCTCAGGCGATCTGCCAGGCGCTTGACCCCGTATTTTTCCCGAAGGCGGGCTCCTTCTGGTGATTCCCGGAGGAGGTTGACCAGCTCGACCTGTAAAGGGGGCAAAAGCAGAGCTATATATCTATGCGATAAAGAGAACAGTGTCTCCACATCTTCCAACGAAAAAGTTTGACGACCTGATCCGGGGTGAGAAAGTGATGTCGATTCACTGGCAACTGAAGTGGTGGTCTGTGTCTGTGCCTTGACATGCGATCCCTCATCTGTGCCTGACTCCTCGTGAGTAGGACGCGCCCTCCCGAAGGCATCAGTTCGCTCTTGTTGAATGCGTTCGGGGAAGTCTGTGTGGCTGGGTTAGGGGTAGCTCCTTGTGAAAACTTTACGTGTCAGACGACCTTCATCGGTTTTTCCCCCTTTTCCCCCTTTGACGTATCCGACTGTGTCTCTGCATCACCATCTTTTTTCTCCTCCTCTTTATCTTGATCATTTCATTTTTCATTTCATTTTGGCTACGAATGGTGACTCCAATCTCTGCTGACGACTGTCGCGACTGTGCTAGCACATAATAACCTTCGGCTGTCTGTACACTGTGCGACATTTGTCGTGCCAGCGGAAATGTCAGGTCCGGTCTGGCTGACCACATTCTGGTCGCAACTGTTTTGCGGATGATGCTGGCGTTCTGCTTCTTTGAAATGAGCTTGCCGAACCTTCTGTCAATGTATTCCGACAGGGTCGAAGGCGTTTCCTCTGGTGTACTTCGCGAACAACTCGTTCCCTTGTGGGTCACGTTTATTTCTGATGTGTTGCACGAAGAGCAGGAGCCACTTCCAGAAGGCGGCCGTTATGGGCACACTCGGCGGCCCCTTTTACCCTGTCTTGTGGTCCAACACCTGGACCACCCTCTGCTCTCTTCCATCAACGGTTATTGGCCTTGCCGCCTGAAGCTCTTGGACGGTCATGTTGGCGACCGCCCCCGTCCTCTGACCTGTGTTTATGAGGAGTTGCAGTGCCAAGAAACACAAAACGTCGTTGTACTCCGTTCTAAAGTATTATCGGGGTCACTGATCACGAATCCGCTGTCAGAATTGACCTTTACCTCGATCTTAGCCTTGGTTGACAGTTTATGAGAAAGCCAACATAGATCTGCCACTGTGACCTAGTATGACCTTGTATGACCTTGACATTAGAACGGGTTACTGACCTTGACCTGGACTTTCGTTTCGTGACCTTGGATTTGACCCGAAGGTCAAATAATTTTTTTTTGCTTTTTTTCACGTTTTTCCTTTTTTTGACCTAGATTTGACCGTGAAGTCCAGTGTCAAGGTCAGAATCGAAATACAAAAATAGGTAATACAGACTTGCAAAACCTTTTAAGTAATTTTTAGGGAGTTTTAAAATTTTGTCCAAAATGTCAAAGTCCATTATCTAGGTCAGTTCTAGGTCAACCTGAAGTTCTAGGTCATGTCCTAGTAGAGGCTGCAGAGAACTGTACCACAACCCAAGATAGAAGTCCTAACGTTCATGGTACTGATTTTGTGATTTCCTGATTTTTACAAGGTCACGCTAAAGGTCAAGGTCAGGTCACAAGTTAGATGTGTTTTCATATTTGTAGTACATTACAAGCGTCTGGTCCGTCATTCATAATTCAGCCGTCGTCCTTGAAAGAATATCCGCGTCCATAATCCAAAGACCTATTCCATATTCCATATAACAGTATTAGCACCAAATTCAAAAAGACAATCATAGTATACATAAACATAGGCTTGTTTCCTGCAAGAGAGAAGCGGTCAACAGTTTTCAATGATGCCGGCAGACATCATGATGTTCCAAAAATATCAAATCCCCATTGCTGATTAGTATTCTTAATCCACTTGATATTCGTTGTAAAGTCGTCATCTAGAGAATGATGTATCCTCAGTCACGCTTTGATTGTGACTGTTCATATAGGTATTACCATGAGGATCTTGAAGTACATGGGTTCATACGGCTAGCCCCGGAATTAGACACAAGTTACGAAACGTAACGCCATAGATCTTACGCTACGCTCGTATTTTTGCTATCAGCATGCGATATGTATCGCCAAATTTGAGAAGCTTTGAGTGGAGGCGCTTGGTGGTATAGCCCTGTTTTATAAGTTTCTGCAACATTGTTGTGACGTAGTTAAAATCGTCACATTTAACACAAAAGGATCTAGCAAATGCTACTAGGCGGCTGATATGTACTTACGCCATATGCAGGTCCACTGGAATATTACTGTCCAGAAAGGGATAGTTTACGATGTCGAAATTGTAATCATCTCTTTTGTCATACAGTCGACGAGAGAGAAGCCCCGCTTCATTTTTATAGAGATATAGGTCTAAATACGATGTGCCTGTAGGGTTATCTGTAGTTTCCTTCAAATCCAGTGAAGGTGGATATATATCCTTCACTGTGTCATTTATATAGCGATTATCCACAGCGAGAAGATCGTCTATATAACGGTTGGTGAATGAGAAGGAACGGGCTTTGAATGGATCGGTTTTTGAAAGCGCCTGCATATAGTCATATTCATAAGAGAACAGATATAGGTCAGCAAATAGGGGTGCACATTTAGTACACATTGGAATATCTATATGCTGATTGTGTTGCCAAATTTCACATAAATATTTTTAATGAGAAATTCAAGCAACTCTATAAACAATGAAACATCCCATGAACGATATCTCTTGTATGTAGTAGAGCTAAAGAATGCTTTATGGCTTCCGACATTAATATATCTACGATGAGGTATAGAGAGTCGAGAAATCCCATGTGGATACATGTCTATACGGTATGTGACCTTTAGCATCAAGTTCTTCCGTAAGACATTTTGAGTTTTTCAATATCCACATACATTTAACGCCAGAGTTTTTAGAAATAGTGGCGCAATACCTTTCCCAAGATGCCCCATGACCGTTCAAGCGTAAAAGGCTTGGGGTCGAGGTCTTAATTTTCGTGACCCCAAAAATTGCGACATCAAGTGTCGCAGTTTGAAAAGAAATTGATCCTAGCGCCCCGAATATAATCCTATCGGTCCGCGTCTGCGTCGGGCTTTCGAACGAGATATCGATGAGTAATATCCGATAAAAACTTATGAATCTAGGTCAATTTGATTTTGTGACACAATAAATGTTAACCTGGAAGTTGTAACTTAACATTGGAAAAATTTATTACCTAAGGGTTAAGTAATAAAAAGGGTCAAGGACAAGGATCTCGATATAAGTCATGACCTTGACCTTTGCCTGTCCATTCGTGACCTAGACATTGGGGTTGACCTTGGCCTTATATGATAGTTGCACTTCGAGGACATTTGACAGTATCTCAAACTCTTGATGTCAAGGTTAAGTTCAAGGTCAATGTAGACAAAAGGTCAAGGTCATAAATATTGTCAAGGTCGTTGACCTCTGACCTTTTCCATGACCTTGAAACAAAGTTGAAGTGTACTATCTGGGGAGTTGTAACTTAACAAAAATTTAAATTGCCTCAGGCATAAGTCAGAAAGGGTCAAGGTCAACGACCTTGATATAGGCAAAGACCTTGACCTTTGTCTATCGAATCATGACCTTGATCTCGGAGTTCACCTTGACCTGATATAAAAGTTGCACTTTGAGGATATTTCGTCGGTAGACGAAAGGTCATGGTCCTAAAACTTGTCAAGGTCGTTGACCTCTGACCTTCATGACCTTGAGACATTTGAAGTTTAAGGAACACAAGCATCTTCCAAGGTCAAGGTCAAATTCAAATCTGACCTCATATTTGAACTCAGTGACCCCGAAATACTTTAGGACAAAGTTTGAGGTCAATCGGTGAGGATGAAATTTTGACCTTCAGAAACACCAAAGCCCCTGGCGAAAATTTGACCTTCACCGATTGACCTCAAACTTTGTCCTAAGGCTATATCGAGGTCGTAGGTCATGAATCTGCGGTCAGATTTGACCTTGACCTCGAAATGGAGGAACGGAAATTTTGGTACGACTTTGACCTTGTGGGAAGGTCACAAGATATAAGCGGACGACCTTGACCTTTTGATATGTGATGACCCATTGACCTGTGCGTCGACCCATGAACTTGACTTTGACCTCCGACCTCACGGTCAACTTTGCGATGGTACATTCCGATTGTACTATCGCGTTTTTAAATCCAAGGTCGAAGGTCAAGTCATGGGTCAACGCAGAGGTCAATGGGTCATCACATATCAAAAGGTATATCTTGTGACCTTGCGACAAGGTCAAATTACAAGCGTCTAGTCCGTCATTCATAATCCAGCCGTCGTCCATTAGAGAATATCCGCGTCCATAATCCAAAGACCTATTCCATTTCCATATAACAGTATTAGCACCAAATTCAAAAAGACAAAAGTATACATAACCATAGCTTGTTTCCTGCAAGAGAGAAGCGGTCAACAATTTTCAATGATGCCGGCAAGACATCATGATGTTCCAAAATATCAAATCCGTATCGCTGATCAGTATTCGTAATCCATAATATTCGTTATAGAGTCGTCATCTAAAAATGATGTACCTCAGCCACGCTTTTTGATTGTGACTGTTCATATGAGTACCATGAGGATCTTGGAAGCACATGGGCTCATACGGCCCCTAGCCCCGGGTTAAGCGGAATTAGACACAGGTTACGAAACGTAGCGCCATAGATCTTGCACGCTACGTCCATATTTTGCTATCAGCATGCGATATGCATCGCCAAATTTGAGAAACTTTGAGTGGAGGTGCTTGGTGGAATAGCCCTGTTTTATAAGTTTTCTGCAACAATGTTTTGTGACGTTGATTAAAATCGTCACATTTAACACAGGATCTAGCAAATGCTACTAAGCGAGATATGTATACGCCATATGCAGGTCCCACTGGAATATTATTATCCAGAAAGGGATAGTTTACGATGTCGAAATTGTAATCATCTCTTTTGTCATAAAGTCGACGAGAGAGAATGCCCGCTTCATTTTTATAGAGGTAGATATCTAAATAAGATGTGCCTGTAGGGCTATCTGTAGTTTCCTTCAAATCCAGTGGATATATATCCTTCACTGCGTCATTTATATAGCGATTATCCACAGCGAGAAGATC
>JAVTVY010005618.1:0-40285 GCA_036873755.1 Hanleya hanleyi | reverse complement strand
TTCGGAAGGGTGGATAGAGCCTATCTATTGTCCCGAAGAGGGCCGAGCCTTGCCGGAAGGGGGACCTTTGACCTATTGACCTGGATGTGACCTTTTGACCCGAAATTCGCCCGCGCACTTTCGGTGATGCCGCGCACTTCCGGATAACCCGCGCGCGCGCGCTGCGGCCGTGGCGGGGCGGGGCGGGGCGGGCCGGGCCTGCGAAAACCAGGCGCAGACCGGAAGTGACGTCATACACCTGCGCACAACCGTGATGGAAAACCCCCAGAACCAAGTCAGTACATACATACAGTCATACATACAGTCAAAATACTCGCTTCTGATTGGCTGTCAAAGGTCACGATTTGCAAATTTTTGAGGTTAATGGTAGTGAATATACGCACTCTATACTGGAGGTCAAAGGTCAATGGGAGTCAATATACGCCCTGGATAGGGGTTTTCCCCTAGTTTAGGGGTAAAGTCCGTGTTCCGTTTTTATATTTTTTCTGGAGAAACTTTAACATGTACCCACCCATGCACCCAAGCCCCGATAAGCCCGGGGACCGATATGACCCCTTTTGGATAGGGTTTATAGATGTTTTCCCCTAGTTTAGGAATAAAGTCCGTGTCCGCTTTTTATATTTTCGGGACAAATCTTAATTTTATATACACCCACTCCAGGCAGAACCCGATAAGCCAGGGACCGATATTAGCCCTTTGGGATAGGGTTGATAGGAGTTTTTCCCTATTTTAGCGGTAAAGTCCGTGCTCCGCTTTTTATATTTTCGGGACAAACCCTAATTTTACATACACCCACTCCAGGCAGAACCCGATAAACCAGGGACCGATATTAGCCCTTTGGGATAGAGTTGATAGGGGTTTTCCCCTATTTTAGAGGTAAAGTCCGTGTTCCGCTTTTTATATTTTCGAGATAAATCCTCATTTTACATACACCCACCCATGACTTGCAAAATCCTTCCGTAGGGACCCCAAGTCCCCGACTCAAATGAATGGACGGCATACAAGTCCGTACATGCACTCCTAATCACGTGACCGCCGCATGATGGAAAAAACCCAGAACCAAGTCAGTACATCCCATACAGTCATACCCAGGTCACGCCCGATTCACGCAGACCGGAAGTGACGTCATACACCTGCGCACTCCCCGTGATGGAAAAAACCCAGACACAAGTCAATACATGCATTCCATACAGTCAGACATACCCTCAGCCCTCTATATACTCATGGACATGCCTTGATCTCGGGGAGCCAGGTGTTCGGCACGTGAGCTCACTCACGCAGACGCCAGACCAGGTGTTCACCGCAACATTGTAGCGAACGTGCAACATTGTTGCAATTCGGGGAGCCAGGTGTTCGGCACGTGACAACCCCAAGCAGACGACAGCGAAATTCTGGCGGGAAAAACCCCACAGACAGGTCAGTACATGAACGTGCAACAATGTTGCAATTCGGGGAGCCAGGTGTTCGGCACGTGACAACCCCAAGCAGACGACAGCGAAATTCTGGCGGGAAAAAATCCCACAGACAGTACATGGCCTATCATGTTCCCATCTCACCGAAAAGACACGGACGTACCCTTCGCACCTCACCGAAAAAACACGAAGGTGAACGACATTGTAAGGAAAAATCCCACAGACACGTCAGTACATGTCCTATCATGTTCACAGGTCACGCCCCATTCACACAGACTGGAAGTGACGTCATACCGAACGTGATGGAAAATACCCAACCCTAACATGTCTAAACATGATCCACGGTCAAAGACAAGATGAAAGGATACAGGTCAACTCAAGTGCACTCAATGACCTTTGACCTCTGTCACGTGATATGCAAATTTTTGAGGTCAAAGGTCAACTAGCGCTGAAATCAACCCTATATACAACGGGCTCCTCCGTGTCTCTTCGGTAACCTCCGTGACATCTTCGGCCACCTCCGTGTCTCTTCGGTGACCTCCGTAACAGCCTCGGTAACCTCCGTGTCTCTTCGGGCACCTCCGTGACATCTTCGGTTACCTTCGTGTCTTCCTCCGTAACCACCCGACTGTTCCCGTGTAAACTCGGATGTACCCGGAACACACAGCTAAAGGACCCGGATATAAGTCCCCGGATGTAAACCACGGATGAACAGGTCAGTACACGCTTTCCTATCATTCAATATGACCTTGAACTATCACCTGATCTCCCCGTGATGGAAAAAACCCAAATACAAGTCAGTACACGCATCCCATCAATGGTATTGCTAAAGGACCCGGATATAGGTCAATCCTTGCGAACGTGCAACAATGTTGCAATTTGGGGAGCCAGGTGTTCGGCACGTGACAACCCCAAGCAGACGACAGCGAAATTCTGGCGGGGAAAACCCCCACAGACAGTACATGGCCTATCATGTTCCCACGGACCTCACCGAAAAGACACGGACATGCCCTTCGCACCTCACCGAAAACGCACGAAAGTGAACGACATTGTAGGGAAAAACCCCACAGGCAGGTCAGTACATGTCCTATCATGTTCACAGGTCACGCCCCATTCACCCAGACCGGAAGTGACGTCATACCGCACGTGATGAGAAAAACCCCAACCCTAACATGTCTAAACATGATCCAAGGTCAAAGACAAGATGAAAGGATACAGGTCAACTCAAGTGCACTCATTAACCTTTGACCTCTGTCACGTGATATGCAAATTTCTGAGGTCAATGAGCCCTGAAATACTGTTTATATACTACTGTGGTGTGACAGGTTGAATGGCAGGTGGATGCATCGCCGACGTCTGGGGTTCCTCGACCCTTGGGTTGGGTGGTCATTAACGTCTCATTTGCTTGGGGTTTAATAGAATCGTCCACAGACCTCTCATGGATGTATGGGTCAGCCAAGGCATGCACGTTCATGGCAACGTAAATTGTCCAAGCACTGAAATGACTCCCTGCAGACTACTGTACCACCGGGCCATGGCTGGCAGACTTGTGTCATTGTAAACTGCCTAGGAGAGTAAATGGTTTCGAGCAGATGGTACAGGTATACTGGCTGGAAGATGAGAGCTTCTGGACGCTGGCTTCTGCAGGCTTCTGCACATGTTGTGTGGATGGTCCATCCACCTCTATGGGCTCCTGCAAATATGGTCCAGGTGGGCATGTGTGTTGATGTTGTTGCAACTGCCCCAAGCCTTTGAAGCGGTGTTTGCATGCATTCTTTCTATTGCTGCTGGTCCATGGTGTAGCCGGTCATTGCGCCAGAATACATGCAGCCAATTAAAGGTCTTCCCACAGTTGGTACAGGTACAGTGAGCAGGATTTCGAGCAGGTCGTACACATGAACATCCTGGGGGTTGACAGATGGACCAGTCCAGAACGCTCGCTATATATGGCTATCTGGAATGTAACCGGTTCAAATCTTCTCAAATTTGTACTCCTGTGAATCTTCTCATGCTGACAATCTATTGTTGGCATAACCGGTTCAAACCCGTTTAAACCAGTTCAAACCTGTTTTACGCCATGACTCGATTGGGTAGCCAAGGAAGGTACACGGATGAACTCCTTGACACTGATATCAATCTCCATAGGCTCTTAGATTGTGATGGCGAATCATCTGATATCAAGAGTGGCCAGCATGATTTATATATTATTATCCATTCATGTCGGCTCAGTTGACGGATGTTTAAAGACTATATCACACTCTGCACATGAATGCTTAGGTACTCAACGTCACAAAACATTGTTACAGAAACTTATAAAACAGGGCTATTCCACCAAATGCCTCCTCTCAAAGTTTCTCAAATTTGGTGATACATATCGCATGCTGATAAAAAAATACGAACGTAGCGTGCAAGATCTATGGCGCTACGTTTCGTAACTTGTGTCTAATTCCGCTTAACCCGGGGCTAGGGGCCGTATGAACCCATGTACTTCAAGATCCTCATGGTACTCATATGAACAGTCACAATCAAAGCGTGACTGAGATACATCATTCTTTAGATGACGACTTTACAACGAATATTATGGATTAAGAATACTGATCAGCGATACGGATTTGATATTTTTGGAATATCATGATGTCTTGCCGGCATCATTGAAAACTGTTGACCGCTTCTTTCTTGCAGGAAACAAGCCTATGTTTATGTATACTATGATTGTCTTTTTGAATTTGGTGCTAATACTGTTATATGGAATAGGTCTTTGGATTATGGACGCGGATATTCTCTAATGGACGACGGCTGAATTATGGATGACGGATTAGACGCTTGTAACTTCATGAAGGGCACATGTGTAAGAATGTAAATTGTCCATGCGATAAAATGGCTTTGAGCAGGTCGAACAATTGAACATCATGATGGAGTGTCTGCTGAAATGAGCCAGCACACTCACTTTACTAGCGCGAGCTGTCAATCTGTTTCAGTAAAACTGGTTTGCCACCACCACCATTACCAGAGCCAATTTGGTCCAAGGGCAAGGCCGTTCCGTATGGTCCAGGTGGCAGCACCATTCGCATGATGTCCCTTCCACTGCTGACATAGCTGTACCCAATACTCTACTGAGGAAGGATAGTCCCATCTTGCCTTCCATTGGTATATCCAACATTCGTTATCCATGGACTAGTTCATAGTCTGTAGGTAAGAGCCTAGTGCTTACTGAAGCAACCCTGAGCTTCCTGTGCTGTTGAGGATGCCACAGATGACGTCTTTTCTCTTAATATGCTTTTGTGGGTACATTTCCAAGGGTCACATGACCACCGCGACGGGCTAGTTTATAAAAAGGGTAGACATGTCTCAAGTGCGCACCGGAGCGACTCTGCTATTTAAAGCAAGGTCGCTCAAATACCCCCAAGATGCCTTCTTTCGCTAAGACGTCTTGACTGCGCATGCAAATCATGATGTCATTCCCGGTCCAAATATCATCCGCGGAAGCAGCCACGGTCTTGGAGAGTTGCGACTCGAGGTAGGGGGAAGAGGTTGCTGTGGACTAAACTACAGTAAATCTCATAATTCCATCATTTCAGACATTTCATCATCCAGCGGTGGGAAGAAGGCTCCAGGTGTTGGCAGAATTGGGAACACACAACTTGTGACAAATGGGAGCTGAGAACAACCGGAAGAGGATTTAATTTCACCTTCATACAATACCCCGGACTCATTGTTCATCGAGAGTCATCAACAATCCCGATTCATCCAGAACAACTGAAAACCTTGCTGTCATCAGCGCAGACATTACTGGACAAACAGGCACTTCGGAAATTACCAGACGAAACAACGCCCGGGCTCTACAGTCCGGTATACCGCATACCAAGGAAGTGCACAGGTCAACTTGTTATGGTTATAGACCTGCGACGTCTCAGAGAGGGAGGGAGAGAGAATTAAGGTTTAACGTTGCGTTCAGCTACAGGGACTACCTTACACCACCATCAAAGTAAAGATGCCTTCCATCTCATCCCTACGCTCACTTCTTCAGCTGAAGGCCTGACTGGTCTCAGTCGATCTGCAAGACGCATAACTTCACATCCCAATTCTCTCATCTTATGATCTTTATTTGTGTTTCGTCGTCACAGGAAGGAGGTTCGAGTGGCAAGTTCTTTCTTTCGGCATCTCCATCGCCCCTTGGTGCTTCACCAGCATGACTCATGCCATCACATCATTTTTTCGCCTAGGAGGCTTCAATGTAGAAATGTATATAGACGACATCCTGCTGTTGTGCGCCGACAAACAACTCCTGATAACACAGAATTTGTTCTCCACGTTCTGCGATAAACCGGCTTCATTCCACATTCCGCAAAGTCTGAACTTCAATCGGCCCAACGGAAGATATACATAGAAGCCCTCATCGACACACACACCGAGATTGTACGTCCACCTGAAGACCGTTGGGACGAAATTCAGCATCTAATCCAACTATTTTGTTCCTCACAATTCCAGCCCCTGCGACGGTGGCAAGCACTACTGGGCCTGTTGGCGTCTACCCCGGTCTCACTGAGAAAGATTGCACGTGAGACATCTTCAATTTCATGCACGACATGTCTGTGTTTCATGTCTGTGCAAGCAGACACTAATAATCCAAGGATTCAGGTACCGTAGAATCTTCAACCTTTCCTGTTATGGTGGACCAGCAGACACAATGTGATGTCTGGTATTCCATTACGTCATCCTCAACCGAATCTGTACATGTTTTCGGACGCTGACTGGATTGGGAGCACACATGGACAACTTAGAGACATCCGGCCAATGGTCACTAGAGGAGTCCAAATTCTATGTCAACGTAACGGCGATTAACAGCGATTATCAGAGCAGTGCAACTCTAGTTACCACGGATCCAAAACTCGCCCCCGTTAGTAGCTACGGACAACACGACAGTGGCAGCGTATACCAACAGACAGGGAGGAATAAGATCGTACCAACTATTCCTCAAACCCTGGGAGCTACTCGGCCTAGCTCAACAGTACCAATTTTACATTACGAGCGAATCATATACCAGGCCGACTCATGCTGGCGGACGCATTATCACGTCCCGAAAGGATACTGCAAACAGAGTGGAACTACACGCGCAGGTATTCCGACAGATCACGAGTTGTGGGGACAGTCATTCCTGGATCTATTTGCGACCAGACACAATAGTTACCTTCTTTTGGCAGCCCAGTCCTGGATCCAACAGCATCTGCAGTCGAGGCCTTAGCCATCATTTGGGACAACCTTCTGACGTATGCCTTCCCTCCAGTAGCTAGTCCTCAGCAAGATTCAGTAGCACAACTGCGTCATATTGTTAGTGGTTGCCTGGTAGTCCATGGTTTCATCAGCTATTACAGCTACTCACGGATTACCCTCGTCAACCAGCACCGTGGGGCTCCCGGGGATTGACCTGGGTGTCGTTGTGCACACTCCAGGTCATGGTAAAAATAGTCCTCAGTCCCCCAGACAGCTTTTCGTAAGAGTCGACTAACTGGGGCACCCGTGGGGTTACCGGGTGTAAAAGGGAATATTACCCTACTCGTGGCGTTCCCGGATGTAAGAAGGAATAGGACCTAAACGTCGTGATATGACTGAATATAGTTGAAAGCTACATAAACCACATTCACTCACTCACCCCTCGTCAACTACCTCCATAGAGAACATTACTCAATCAGGACCGACGATGAGTGCATCACGAGAATTCGCAATGGCTCAATCTACACGCCTGCAGGTTTTCCTGCAGTCTCTCGCAGACAGGGTTTTCAGCAGACGTTGGACAGGCTATGGTCAGATCAAACAGGAAGTCCACAAGTCAACTTTACCAGTGGAGTTGCTTTTGCGTCTGGTGCCGAGATCGAGGACGGAATCCAGGCTCGGCCACGCTTCCAGTGGCAGATTTCCTTCTTCACCTCCATCGTGATAGACACTTTCAACCTAGTACGATATAGGGATATTGTAATTCTAATGCGTACTCTCTGTAAAATCAGCTGGGGCATTTCTATGGCCTGTCCAAGTTCAAACCAAACTCTTTCGATATCACTTTTCCCCTCTCAACTGGGATCTGTAGCGCCAAGCAAGCACTGTGTACTGGTACCTCAAATGTACTGCTGATACCAAACGGAAATAAAACTGTTACTCCTGTATATGTGTCTTTTCCTTCATTCCATACCGCCTTCGGATTATTAGCATCACAAACACAATGCAAGTCATAAGTAAATTCAAAGGAGAACCAGTTTCATTTATTCGTAATGCATAGGCTGAAAATTATCCAATATTATAACACAGTAATTCTCATATAATCCAATACTGCGTGTATATGGACATTGACTCCTTACTGGAAGTAGGCTACCCTTATGATGATACAGTATAGGCACAGCTGTGAGTGGAATGGGAGATAGCTATTCTGCAGGTTGAGTAAATATAGCTGCATGCATTATAATAGGCGGGTATACACTTTCCTATTTCCCCAATGGATACTAGTATATGAATCTCTGTAGTGCACTTTATTATACGCCCCTCAAAAACGGACGTATTGTGTGATGGCGGTTTCCGTCCGTCTGCCCGGTTCTCGTGTCCGGTCTATATCTGGGACAGTTTCCTATCTACATTTCCAATTTTTGGTGAGTGGATACCCTACGGGGAGACGATGTGTCGCATACCAAAATGAAGGTCGAGGTCAGAGGTCAAAGGTTACTGGCCTAAACAACAGGAAATCACTGAAGTGTTCGTGCCCGGTCTATATCTGTGAACGTTTTCTATCCACAGTTGCAATTTTTTATGAGTGGATGGGATAGGTGGAGACGGTGTGTCGCGTACCAAAAGTTGAGGTCAAGGTCAAAGGTCACTGTTGCCCAAAATCAGGAAATCATTGATCATTGACAGTTTTCTACCTACAGTTCTAATTTTTGGTGAGTGGATGCCCTAGGGGGATCGATTCTTTTGCATACCAAATGTAGGTCAGAGGTCAAAGTTCAGTGTGACTGAAAAATCAGGAAATCATTAATAATTTCTCATTTTTTGTGAGTGGATTCAATAGAGGGAAATGAAGTGTCGCATACCTAAAAATAGGTCAATTTCGAAGGTCAAAGGTCACTGTGCCCCCAAAATCAGGAAATTATTAAAAATAATATTTTTTTGTGTCAGTAGATACATTCGGGGGAAGCGATGTGTCACCTATCAAAATGTGGGTCAAAGGTCAAAGGTCAAGGTCACTGTGATCCCAAAATCGTGAAATTGTTAAAAATCATTATTTTTTTAGTCCATTGAAAAATTACTGGGAGCCGTTTTTGTCATGTACCAAAATTTAGATCTAGTTCAATAGTCAAGGTCACTGTGACCACAGAATCAAGGTCAAAGGTCAGTGTGGCCTAAAAATCAGGAAATCATTAAAAAATACAAATTTTTTTGTGAGTGGATTCAATAGGGCGAAATGAAGTGTCGCATACCAATAATTAAGTCAAGATCAAAGGTCACTGTGACCCCAACATCAGGAAATTATTAAAAATATTTTTTTTTATGTCAGTAGATTTATTAGGGGGACACGATGTCATATATCAAAATGTAGGTCAAGGTCACAGTGACCCCGAAATCGGGAAATTGGTAAAATTACAAGCGTCTAGTCCGTCATCCATAATCCAGCCGTCGTCCATTAGAGAATATCCGCGTCCATAATCCAAAGACCTATTCCATATTCCATAGAACATTATTAGCACCAAATTCAAAAAGACAATCATAGTATACATAAACATAGGCTTGTTTCCTGCAAGAGAGAAGCAGTCAACAGTTTTCAATGATGCCGGCAAGACATCATGATGATCCAAAAATATCAAATCCGTATTGTTGATCAGTATTCTTAATCCATAATATTCGTTGTAAAGTCGTCATCTAAAGAATGATGTATCTCAGTCACGCTTTGATTGTGACTGTTCATATGAGTAGCATCAGGATCTTGAAGTACATGGGTTCATACGGCCCCTAGCCCCGGGTCAAAGGGTCATAAAAATCATGATGTTTTGTGTCCATTGAGAAATTAGGTCAAGGTCAATAGTCACGGTCACTGTGACCCCAGAATCAAGAAATCTTAAAAAAAATGTTTGTGTCAGTAGATACATTACGGGGGCATGATGTGTCACGTACCAAAATGTAGGTCAAGGCCGAACGTCAAGATCACTGACCCTCAAAATCATCAAATTCATGAAAATCAGATTTTGTTTAGTCCACTGAGGGAAGACGATGTGTCATGTACCAAAATTTAGGTCAGGTCAAAGGTCAAGGTCACTGTGACCCCAAAATCAGGAAATCATAAAAAATAACTTTTTTCTGCCAGTAGATACATTACAGGGACATGATGTGTTACATACCAAAATGTGGATCAAAGGTCAAGGCCACTGCGACCCCAAAATCAAGAAATCATTAAAAGTCACATTTTCATATGCCTGTCGAAGATGAGGTCGTGTAATGCGATGTTGCGTTCTGTCTATTCATTCATTAACACTTGTTGTCCATGTGATATCTCTAGTGCCTCACAGTCTCACAGTCCCCCAAAACTGAATCAAGTTTAGCTGACTATATGTGTTAGGTTGAAATATTCAGAGTTCTCTCCCCTACATGTATATGGCATTTGTCCTGTGGAGTTGTCTCCCATGTTTGAAACGGTTACATTTAGTTAAACTGTTGTGAAATAAAACCATACATTTACTAATTCAATGGGGAGAAGGGTCCTTCTTGAACTTCGTACCTCTTTATTAACTCAAGAACAAAGGTTTACTTCATCACTTCCTTCATGAAAAATTCTGTCGGCTGAAAGGAATCCATTTGCAGGAAAACTACAGTTTTCTTGTGTTTGACTATTGTAGATTTCAGTTTGGGATATGTGAGCTGTCGGCTCTTGCTTCAAGGTCAACTAGTTAACAAGAGTTAAGCCCATTTTAGTTTATCATTCAATATAAGACCTTACTCTGGATTGCTAGCTACCAATTGGAATCAAGGCTGTTGAACAACCTTGACATTTAGACCAATGTAATTCCAGATATACTGGCGTATATTGAAGCCCCTTGAGCTCTTGTTAGTATATATATCCAAATTAGGATAAATCCCGGACTGCATGTTATAGCCCATCCGTACCTGACAAAACCCAGTTAGCTATCTGATCCAGCCCCTCTTCGCAGCTGCTTATATAGACCCAGATCACGTGCCCATCTTTAGTCAATCAAAATACAATAACTTCGCCAGGGCAAAACAATAACGGAACTATTTAACATTTCAATTGTAAGTATATAATTATCCAGCAGGATTTGTGGAGAGCTTACAGCAAATATGAGGAGCGTTTTCCTTTAACTTTTAATAGCTACCATTATTTTGTATGGTAAAGAACACAGTAAAAACCGCTCCAACACATTAAACTTGTGCAACCCAGTGGCTACGTATGTTGGCGAGCAACAATCGAGCATGCCATGTTCTCAACAGATTCCTACCAAAGCATTTACACAGCTAGTGTCTCTTGTGGTAAACTGGGGAGCGTTTTAATCATAGAATAATATGTCATAATAAATTCTACTTATTTCAGTTAGTTTAACGATACGCTCTTAATAAAATGTCATGGAACAGTTTTCCAGTATATTTCGCTTCGTGCGTATGGAAATATCAACAAAATAGTGCGCCCATCTTTAGCTGCACGAATGCGTATTTTACGTTAACAGAGACCATAAATATTAGTAAATCCAACAACATAACCAGATTTAGTCAAATATGTACGGTTCTTGTGCTAAATGAATTAAGTAATAATAGTTCTGGATTCATCATAGTAGGTCACGTCATGTAGACGCACAAAACATGTCCGCATGGGCGGTGAGAGGGCTGAATTAAACACGTCGTGTACCGATAAAATAAAGTTACGAAAGGTCATAAACATTGTCCATAAATGATAAAGTTACAGCAGGTAACAGCTCATTATAGTCTCATTCAGGAATGTCAGTTCTTCACAAGAGTTCAAGTTCCGGACAAAACGTGTTATCATGTAACAACAACAACAGCATGGTATAGTACGTGTCCTCGTGCAGGGAAGTCACAAAATAGATCAATAATATACAGTTACGTATATTACACTCCCCCCTACTTAATTTCATGAAACTCTCCTGAGTTTATAATATATATATATTCAGAACAGTTCAAGAGGTTCAACACAGTTCAGTAAAATCCATGGGTATGGTAAGAACCCAGTGCATGGTAGCAGTGTCCCAACAGTTCCTCAAAATATACAAGGATCAAAGAACATAGGTAAATATCCAGTGATATATCCACAATGAGATGTGTCCTTAATCACAACGCGATTCCAATGAAATGATAGATAATCCAGCTGACTGATGGCAATGGTACATATACACAGGAATTATGACACAGCACTGACACCAGGTAATCCAAAACGCAGTTCAAAGATCCAATTCAGTCAGCGTCCACAAGGAAGATCCACAAGTATGGTAAGCTAATCCACAATATTAAGTATCCAGTATCAAGAAGCAGAGCACAAGTCCCGGGGAACAGGTGAGGAATATATATCCGACACGGTATGTGTCCATTGTGTTATTTTGTATTTCACAGATGATTTCCTGTACAGAAACAACAGACGATCTATTTACAGCTCCAAACGAAGTCCAACAAAGAGGGTTTTCCCAAAGCAATTTGAGCCAGTAGTTTGTAATTATATAGTCTGGCTTTGCGAAAAATAGAAGATCCACTGTCGGGACAGGACTTCACCGAGCTTACAGATGTCCCAGGGAGAGCAAAGGTGTCGTACAGTTGTAAAAGTTCCGGTAGGTCCACGTCAGTGGGGTCGTGAAGAAATTCATCGAACTTCAGGACTAGTCCACCATGTATTTTCTTGGTTTCAGCCTGCATTGTCCTCCAACGGGCTGGGGGCTAAGATATCGTTTGCCCACCCACCTCTACAGTGAATACACCTTCGGCGTTCCACTCTCTCCTCGCTGGGGGCACCATAGGCATACAGCCAAACTCCAATATCTTGATGGCCCTGCGCTGTAAATCCGTCTTCTCCCCCTTGATGGAACTGGGTGCAGTAACTTCATTCCTGGAGCTACTGACTGTCTCAGTTGGAGGAGCTCTGGTCGCTTTCTTTGACAGGTCAAGGGGAGATGATGGTTTTAAAGACGTCGTAGGTGGACTGATGGGCTCTGTTGAAGGCAAGGGATACTTCTCAGCCGTTTCAGGCCTGGTAACCAGATTCATCTCTCTAGGAGTAGTGGTGTGAGGGACGGTTTGAGGTGGGCTCACAGGGTCAGGGGCTGCCCGTAAGAGGCTGTCTGTTGAGGGCAGCAGAAGCGGCACCGGTGTCAATTGACCATCTTCGCAGTCCCCATAGAAAATGGGATGTGACGTATTGCTAATTGGTGTTGGATTGTACAGAGGCGCTGGTGGGCTGGATGCTTGGACCACACCAACGTGGGACGGTGTACCAACTCGGAGAGCTTCATGGTGTGTTAGAGATGTGGATAATGGACATGTGGAGGTCTCAAATGATGGTTTATGCCACTGTCAGATTGATGTTAAATATCGCCGATCCATCTTTAGTTCCAATGTCACTGCGTTGATGACGGTCACAGTGTCGGTTCTCCTACCCTTTTATTTATTTATTTATTCAAGTTCTGCATGCATAAATACACACAGGGGGACACAAACAGGTGCCGAACACCTATGCTAGTCGGGTTCCCAAAACTATTTAACAATATATATTAAAATTATAAAAAAATAAAAATGTAAAAAATAGATAATAATAATAGAAAGTCTGAAGTTGGCGGGCTGAATTCTGTTGTTAGTGTGGCCATCTTGCGTGTGATTGCAGCAGTTGTTTTTGGGTCGAACAAGACACTTTCTTCGAGATCGGCTTTGAAGTATTGGCCTTCCGAAGAACTGCACCACACATGGAATCCAGTGGATTGAATGTCTATTTTATACACATTCAGTTGCTGGTCGATTGTGGGGTAAGATGGTGTACTCCTTGCTCCTCTGCGCTGCTTTGCTGCAGGTTCTTCATTATATTGGCTGGCTGGCGCTCTTCTCTTTTGATTCCCTGTGGATTCCCCACTGCACTGGCTGGCCGGGGCTCTGTTTTTATTTACCTCTGGTTCACCCCTGTATTGATTTGCCCAGCCAGCCTCCCACTCAACCATGGATCTGGAGGCCCTTTTAATGTCTTTCGACCACTGCCGCATCAGTCGGCTGGCTTCCATTGACTCCACCGACGACCTCTGAGGTTTGCTGATAACACTGGAATAATCATCCGGGGTTGTCGTCATCCAAAAACCATTGGGTTCCGAAAATATGTCAGGAAGCAACCTTCTGGAAGCCCCACTGTGTTCCTTCCTAACGTGAGCCTGGAGGTCAACAGTCCGCCGGAAACGTCTCTCACCCTCAACACATAATGGACAAACTACTTCCAATTTATGATGGGCGAATGACTGCAGGTGTTGTTTCATTTCCTTCTTCGACCCCACCTCCACTGTACAATAGCGACATCTCAATACAC
The DNA here is from genome assembly GCA_036873755.1 of Hanleya hanleyi. Classification (NCBI taxonomy): domain Eukaryota; kingdom Metazoa; phylum Mollusca; class Polyplacophora; order Lepidopleurida; family Hanleyidae; genus Hanleya; species Hanleya hanleyi. The sequence goes on along the minus strand of JAVTVY010005618.1, from coordinate 26,320 downwards.
AAAGAGAAGCCATTCTGAAAGTACAAGAGCCTCAATATATTCATCTGTGTATCAGTAATTGGATATGACAGTATCAAAACTATCTTCCCGGGTGAGTATAATTTGTATAGGTACCCCCACATGACCTACTTCCGAAGGAATCACTGTCACCACACCATTTTCTGACTAGAACTATTGGTAATCAAAATTAGTTAGATAAAAACCTAATGGACCTTGCTTGCACCAAACAAGCAGCCTTCCATAGAATACTTTCCCAAGAAGTACTGTAGGAGCAATATTCCGTGCACGTCAGGGCTAGGTTGGGCAGATCCACCCTGACCCTGCATAACTAAGTACCCACAAGGTTCTTCAGTTCCTATATATTTATGCTACCCATCAGGACCATTCCCTGTTTATATTCCTCTGTAATGTTCCCTTACAGATTTTGCACCAATATCTAATCATTTGATCCCCTCTAGTCTCGACCCCAAGTAGGAGACTTCCCGCCCTTGTATTCCATTAAGCGATCGATGTGATATGCCTTGGGCTGCTGTCTTGGAGATTGCTTCACCAGGTAAGTAAGGTCTATTTTCTTGATGATAACGAATGGCCCTTGCCACCGAGAGGTGGAAACATCCTTGCAAGGTTGTACAACCAAACAGTTTGTCCAGCTTTGAATGTTCGTTTCTTGGATCGTGTGTCATAGTGCTTCTTACGGCATTCATCTTTCCGTTTTAGGACCACACGCGCAACCTCGTGAGCTGTTTGTAAACTAGAGTTCTGCAGTGTACCGTTCGGGGCATATCACAGAACCATCATTCTGAGGTGACTGTACAATTGCCTGCAGGGGCATGACCACCTCTCGACCTCTCGACCAAATACCATCATATTCGGACGCCCTGTATGCCATCATTACTTGGGGAAAAAAATCGTTCCATCGACGTTGTGGTCTTTCACAATACATCGTCAGCATCTCAGCTAGTGTCCGATTAAATCTCTCCACTGTTCCATTTGCCTGGGGTCTCATACTTGATGTCCTTGTTTTGTTAATTTGTAAAAGTTCACACACTTCTTTGAAGAGTTCAGACACAAAATTTGTACCATAATCTGAATGTAGCTGTAATGGTGTACCAAACCTACAACTGAAGTTGTTCACTAAGGCTTTAGCAACAGTAGAAGCCTCCTGGTCTGGCATAGGAATGGCTTCTGTCCATTTCGTGAAGCAGTCCACAATGACCAGTATATACTTGTTTCCCTCATTGGTAATTGGTACTGGTCCCAAGATGTCCACGGCCACCCTCTCCATTGGCTCCCCAACATGATACTGCCCCAATGGTGCACGACCTAAATCTCTAGGGGTTTTTCTTGCAGTACATTTGTCACATTTAAGACAGTATTCCTCCGCATAGCGCTTCATAGCAGCCCAGTAGAAGCCCTGTCCAATTCGGCCTAACATCTTGTCAACCTTGAGATGCCCAGCGGATAGAACATCATGATAGTACTTGAATACATCTTCTCTGCATGATTGAGGTACTATGAACTGGTACACTGTTTTCCCATTGTCATCTATCCAAATTCTATGTAACATGCCCCCAAACATTTTCAAACGGTCCCACTGCCGCCATAGTGTTTTGAAAGTACTGGATAGGTGTGAAATTGTGGACCATTCTGGTCGTTCTTTCCCTTCTTCACAGGCTAGCACAATTGGACCCACACCCACATCAAGATCCTGTATCTGCTTTGACCGTACTTCACTGGGTGTCCACCCTTCTAGTATGGCCATGGTCTGTTTAAGTCAATCAACTGTAGGCTTCTGGTTCCTAGTTACTGCCAAAACATGCCCTATATCGCCTTCGCCATATTCAACATCAGATTCAAGTTGTGAGTCTGTCAGCTTACAAGGATGCTTCTCCACATCCTCGTTCAGCTGCTGCTGTTTGGTGCACACCTTGCATGGCCTTCTCGACAATGTATCCGCATTTGCATGACTGCGCTCAGCCCTATGCGTTACCTTCATGTTGTATGTCCCTAAAATCTCAGAGCACGTCCTCCATAAGTCTTACAAACGTGGATGGAGCATTTGCTAATCCAGAGAGCGTAACTGTAATTGATACAGACCCTGCCTGGTGGTGAACGCGGTCTTTTGCTTATCTTCTTACACCCAGGGAATTTGTCAGAATCCAGAGTGTAAATCTAGACAACTAAACCAACGTGCACCAGAAAGAGAGTACATGCACTCGTCAATTCTCGGCAGAGGGTACGCATCTTTTCGTGTCACATCATTCAGCCTTCTAAAGTCTACACAGAATCTCGTACTCCTGTCCTTCTTTGTACAGAGCCTATTTCTATTGCCTGTTCAAGTTCAAACCAAACTCTTTCGATATCACTTTTTCCCCTCTCAACTGGGATCTGTAGAGCCAAGCAAGCACTGTGTACTGGTACTTCAAATGTACTGCTGATACCAAACGGAAATAAAACTGTTACTCCTTTATATGTGTCTTTTCTTTCATTCCATACCACCTTCGGATTATTAGCATCACAAACACAATGCAAGTCATAAGTAAATTCAAAGGAGAACAAGTTTTATTTATTCGTAATGTATACATATGATCCAATATTATAGCACACTAATTCCCATATAATCCAATACTGCATGTATATGGACAGTGACTCCTTACTGGAAGTAGGCTACCCTTATGATGATACAGTATAGGCACAGCTGTGAGTGGAGTGGGAGATAGCTATTCTGCAGGTTGAGTAAATATAGCTGCGTGCATAATAGGCGGGTATACACTTTCCTATATCCCCAATGGATACTGGTATATGAATCTCTGCAGTAGAATTTATTAGTATATATATCCAAATTAGGGTAAATCCCGGACTGCATGTTACAGCCCATCCGTACCTGACAAAACCCAGTTAGCTATCTGATCCAGCCCCCCTTCGCAGCTGCTTATGTAGACCCAGATCACGTACCCATCTGTAGCCAATCAAAATACAATAACTTCGCTAGGGCAAAACAAGAACGGGACTATTTAACATTTCAATTGTAAGTATATAATTATCCAGCAGGATTTATGGACAGCTTACAGCAAATGAGGAGCGTTTTCTTTTAACTTTTAATAGCTATCATTATTTTGTATGGTAAAGAACACAGTATAAACCGCTCCAACACTTTGGACTTGTGCAACCCAGTGGCTACGTATGTTGGCGAGCAACAATCGAGCATGCCATGTTCTCAACAGATTCCTACCAAAATATTTACATAGCTAGTGTCTCTTGTGGTAAACTGGGGACCGTTTTAATCATAGAATAATATGTCATAATAAATTCTACTTACTTCAGTTAGTTTAACGATACGCTCTTAATAAAAATGTCATGGAACAGTTTTCCAGTATATTTCGCTTCGTGCGTATGGAAATACCAACAAAATAGTGCGCCCATCTTTAGCTGCACGAACGCGTATTTTACGTTAACAGAGACCATAAATATCAGTAAATCCAACAACATAACCAGATTTAGTCAAATATGTACAGTTCTTGTGCTAAATCCTAATGAATCGAGTAATAATAGTTCTGGATTCATCATAGTAGGTTACGTCATGTAGACGGACAAAAACAACATGGCCACATGGGCAAGGAGAGGGCTGAATTAAACACGTCGTGTACAGATAAACTGAAGTTACGAAAGGTCATAAACATTGTCCATCAAGGTTAAAGTTACAGCAGGTAACAGTTCATTATAGTCTCATTCAGGAATGTCAGTTCTTCACGAGAGTTCAAGTTCCGGACAAAACGTGTTGTCATGTAACAACAACAAAAGCATGGTATAGTACGTATCCTCGTGCAGCGAAACCAGAAAATAGATCAATAATATACAGTTACGTATATTACACTCCCCCTACTTAATTTCATGAAACTCTCCTGAGTTTATAATATATATATATTCAGAACAGTTCAAGAGGTTCAACACAGTTCAGTAAAATCCATGGGTATGGTAAGAACCCAGTGCATGGTAGCAGTGTCCCAACAGTTCGTCAAAATATACAAGGATCAAAGAACATAGGTAAATATCCAGTGATATATCCACAATGAGCTGTGTACTTAATCACAACGCGATTCCAATGGAATGATAGATAATCCAGCTGACTGATGGCAATGGTACATATACACAGGAATTATGACACAGCACTGACACCAGGTAATCCAAAATGCGGTTCAAAGATCCAATTCAGTCAGCGTCCACAAGGAAGATCCACAAGTATGGTAAGTTAATCCACAATATTAAGTATCCAGTATCAAGAAGCAGAGCACAAGTCCCGGGGGACAGGTGAGGTAAGTATCCCACACAATACAGCGAATATATATCCGACACGATATGTGTCCATTGTGTTATTTTGTATTTCACAGATGATTTCCTGTACAGAAACAACAGGCGATCTATTTACAGCTCCAATCGAAGTCCAACAAAGAGGGTTTTCCCAAAGCAATGTGAGCCAGTAGTTTGTAATTATATAGTCTGGCTTTGCGAAGAAAGAAGATCCACTGCCGGGACAGGACTTCACCGAACATACAGATGTCCCAGGGAGAGCAAAGATGTCGTACAGGTCTAAAAGTTCCGGTAGGTCCACGTCAGTGTGGCCGTGAAAAAATTCATCGAACCTCAGGACTAGTCCACCCCAATGCATTTTCTTGGTTTCAGCCTGCATTGTCCTCCAACGGGCTGGGAGCTAAGATATCGTTTGTCCACCCACCTCTACAGTAAATACACCATCGGCGTTCCACTCCCTTCTCGCTGGGGGCACCATAGGCATAGAGCCAAACTCCAATATCTTGATGGCCCTGCGCTGTAAATCCGTCTTCTCCCCCTTGATGGAACTGGGTGCAGTAACTTCATCCCTGGAGCTACTGACTGTCTCGGTTGTACGAGCTCTGGTCGCTTTCTTTGACAGGTCAAAAAGGAGATGATGGTCTTAAAGGCGTCGTAGGTGGACTGATGGGCTCTGTTTCAGGCAAGGGATACCTCTCAGCCGTTTCAGGCCTGGTAACCAGGTTCATCGCTCTAGAAGTAGTGGTGTGAGGGACGGTTTGAGGTGGACTCACAGGGTCAGGGGCTGCCTGTAAGAGGCTGTCTGTTGAGGGCAGCAGAAACGGCACCGGTGTCAATTGACCATTTTCGCAGTTCCCATAGATAATGGGATGTGACGTATTGTTAATGGGTGTTGGATTGTACAGAGGCGCTGGTGGGCTGGATGCTTGGACCACACCAACGTGGGACGGTGTACCAACTCGGGGAGCTTCATGGTGTGTTAGAGATGTGGATACTGGAGATGTGGAGGTCTCAAATGATGGTTTATGCCACTGCCAGATTGATGTTATGTATCGCCGAACCATCTTTAGTGCCAATGTCACTGCTTTGATGACGGTCACAGAGTTGGTTCTCCTACCCTCTGAAGTTGGCGGGCTGAATTCTGTTTTTAGTGTGGCCATCTTGCGTGTGATTGCAGCAGTTGTTTTGGGGTCGAACAAGATATTTTCTCCGAGATCGGCTTTGAAGTATTGGCCTTCCGAAGAACTGCACCACACTTGGAATCCAGTGGATTGAATGTCTATTTTATTCACATTCAGTTGCAGATCGATTGTGGGATAAGATGGTGTATAACATCTTGCTCCTCCGCGCTGCTTTGCTGCAGGTTCTTCATTATATTGGCTGGCTGGTGCTCTTCTCTTTTGATTCCCTGTGGATTCCCCACTGCACTGGCTGGCCGGGGCTCTGTTTTTATTTACCTCTGTTTCATCCCTGTATTGATTTGCCCAGCCAGCCTCCCACTCAACCATGGATCTGGAGGGCCTTTTAATGTCTTTCGACCAGTGCCGCATCAGTCGGCTGGCTTCCATTGAATCCACCGATGACCTTTGAGGTTTGCTGATAACACTGGAATAATCATCCGGGATTGTCGTCATCCAAAAACCATTGGGTTCCGAAAATATGCCAGGAAGCAACCTTCTGGAAGCCCCACTGTGTTCCTTCCTGACGTGAGCCTGGATGTCAAAACTCCGCCGGAAACGTCTCTCACCCTCAACACATAATGGACAGACTACTTCCAATTGATGATGGGCGACTGACTGCAGGTGTTGCTTCATTTCCTTCTTCGACCCCACCTCAACTGTACAGTAGCGACATCTTAATACACCAAGAGAAGCCATTCTGAAAGTACAAGAGCCTCAATATATTCATCTGTGTAGCAGCTATTGGATAGGACAACATCATGAATATCTTCCCAGGTGAGTATAATCTGTATAGGTACCCCCACATGACCTACTTCCGAAGGAATCACTGTCACCACACCATTTCCTGACTAGAGCTATTGGTAACCAAAATTAGTTATATAAAAACCTAATGGACCTTGCTTGCACCAAACAAGCAGCCTTCCATAGAATACTTCCCCAAGAAGTACTGTAGGAGCAATATTCCGTGCACGTCAGGCCTAGGTTGGCCAGACCCACCCTGACCCTGCATAGCTGTAAGTACCCCCAAGGTTCTCCAGTTCCTATATATATCTATGCTACCCATCAGGTCCATTCCTTGTTTATATTCCTCTGTATTGTTCCCTTACAGATTTTGTACCAATATCTAATCATTTGATTCCCTCAAGTCTCTACCCCAAGTAGGCGATCGATGTGATATGCCTTGGGCTGCTGTCTTGGAGATTGCTTCACCAGGTAAGTAAGATCATCTATTTTCTTGATGATAACGAATGGCCCTTTCCAACGAGAGGTGAGTTTTGAACATACTCCTATGTTCCTTGCAGGGTTGTACAACCAAACAGCTTGTCCAGCTTAGAAGGTTCGTTTCTTGGACCGTGTGTCATAGTGCTTCTTACGGTATTCAGCTTTCCGTTTTAGGACCACTGAGCTGTTTGTAAACTTTGATAGAGTTCTGCAGTGTACCGTTCGGGGCATATCACAGAATCATCATTCTGAGGTGACTGTACAATTGCCTGCAGGGGCATGACCATCTCTCGACCAAATACCATCATGTTTGGAGATTTCCTAGTGCTAGAGTGCTCGGACGCCCTGTATGCCATCATTACTTGGGGGAGAAATTCTTCCCATCGACGTTGTTTTCTTTCACAATACAGCGTCAGCATCTCAGCTAGTGTCCGATTAAATCTCTCCACTGTTCCATTTGCCTGGGGTCTCATACTTGTTGTCCTTGGTTTGTTAATTTGTAAAAGTTCACACACTTCTTTGAAGAGTTTAGAGACAAAATTTGTAGCCTGGTCTGAATGTAGCTCTAATGGTGTACCAAACCTACAAGTTGTTCACTAAGGCTTTAGCAACAGTAGAAGCCTCCTGGTCTGGCATAGGAATGGCTTCTGTCCATTTCGTGAAGCAGTCCACAATGACCAATATATACTTGTTTCCCTCATTGGTAATTGGTACTGGTCCCAAGATGTCCACGGCCACCCTATCCATTGGCTCCCCAACAAGATACTGCCCCAATGGTGCACGACTTACATCTCTAGGGTTTTTTCTTGTGGTACATTTGTCACATTTAAGACAGTATTCCTCCGCATAGCGCTTCATAGCAGGCCATAAGAAGGCCTGTCCAATTCGGCCTAACATCTTGTCAACATAGAGATGCCCAGCGGATGGAACATCATGATAGTACTTGAATACATCTCTCTGCATGATTGAGGTACTATCAACTGGTACACTGTTTTCCCATTGTCATATATCTAAATTCTATGTAGCATGCCCCCAAACATTTTCAAACGGTCCCACTGCCGCCATAGTGTTTTGAAAGTACTGGATAGATGTGAAATTGTGGACCACTCTGGTCGTCCTTTCCCTTCTTCACAGGCTAGCAAAATTGGACCCACATCAAGATCCTGTATCTGCTTTGACCGTACTTCACTGGGTGTCCACCCTTCTAGTCCGGCCATGGTCTGTTTAAGTCCATCAACTGTAGGCTTCTGGTTCCTAGTTACTGCCAAAACATGCCCTATATCGCCTTCGCCATATTCAACATCAGATTCAAGTTGTGAGTCTGTCAACTTACAAGGATTCTCCTCCACATCCTCGTTCTGCTGCTGCTGTTTGGTACACACCTTGCATGGCCTTCTCGACAATGTATCCGCATTTGCATGACTGCGCTCAGCCCTATGCGTTGCCTCCATGTTGTATGTCCCTAAAATCTCCAACCATCTGGTTGTCTGACCAGTGGGTTGCTTGAGATTTTTCATTCAACTCACTGCTGCACTATCGTTTCTTAGTAGGATCTTTTGCCCATAAATATATGGATGGAAATGTTTGAGTGCAACAATCACTGCAAGCAGTTCCTTTCTGGTGACGCAATATACCCGTTCATGCTTGTTTAGCACACGGCTACTATAGGCTATGACTCTTTCTGAGCCATCTTGTTCCTGAGCCACTGCTCCAGTTGCCAAATCGCTGGCATCAGTGTCCAAAATGAAACGTTTGTTTGGGACTGGATAGGCCAGTACTGGAGGTGTTGATAATGCTTCCTTACGATCCCTAAATGACTGCTCACACTCAGAATTCCAGTTGAATTTAGCCCCTTTTTCTGTAAGCTTGTGAAGAGGTCGTGCCATTGCCGCGATCCACTGACAAAGCGACGGTATTATGAACATAATTCTAAAAAGCTTCTGACTTGCTTAGCATTTCGTGGCTGAGGCCATTCCTGGACTGCACACAATTTATCGGGATCAGTTTCCACACCTTGAGAAATTTTGTTTCCTTCTGAAAGAGAATGCACTTAGATGGTTTTAGTTTCAACTTGGCTTCTTTCAAACGCTTGAATACTCGCTCTAGCCTTTCTAGAGCCTGTCTGAAGCACGTCCTCCATAAGTCTTTCAAACGTGGATGGAGCATTTGCTAATCCAAAGGGCATAACTGTAAATTGATACAGACCCTGCCTTGTAAGACCCTGCGATCTTTTGCTTATCTTCTTCCACTAAGGGAATTTGTCAGAATCCAGAGTGTAAATCTAGACAACTAAACCAACGTGCACCAGAAAGAGAGTACAGGCACTCGTCAATTCTCGGTAGAGGGTACGCATCTTTTCGTATCACATCATTCAGCCTTCTAAAGTCTACACAGAATCTCGTCCTCCCGTCCTTCTTTGTACAGAGCCTATTTCTATGGCCTGTTCAAGTTCAAACCAAACTCTTTTGATATCACTTTTCCCCCTCTCAACTGGTATCTGTAGAGCCAAGCAAGCACTCTGTACTGGTACCTCAAATGTACTGCTGATACCAAACGGAAATAAAACTGTTACTCCTGTATATGTGTCTTTTCTTTCATTCCATACCACCTTCGGATTATTAGCATCACAAACACAATGCAATTACAACACATATAAGGGAAGTGGGAAGAGGTGCCGACATACTGACTGCGTCACATGACTTCACAGAATAGTCCTCTGGTTAACCTATTCTAAAGCACATACCAAGAATCTAACGATTCGTGATATGTGTTGTATCTCAGGTAAGCCTCTATTGCACCTGTCCATGTGGCGACCCGGACGACACGACCACACGGCCCCCAGCACCGGCACAAGCGGCATAAGTCATAAGTAAATTCAAAGGAGAACAAGTTTCATTTATTCGTAATGTATAGGCCGCATATGATCCAATATTATAACACAGTAATTCCCATATAATCCAATACTGCATGTATATGGACAGTGACTCCTTACTGGAAGTAGGCTACCCTTATGATGATACAGTATAGGCACAGCTGTGAGTGGAGAGGGAGATAGCTATTCTGCAGGTTGAGTAAATATAACTGGGTGCATTATGATAGGCGGGTATACACTTTCCTATTTCCCCAATGGATACTGGTATATGAATCTCTGTAGTGCACTTTATTAGTATATATATCCAAATTAGGGTAAATCCCGGACTGCATGTTATAGCCCATCCGTACCTGACAAAACCCAGTTAGCTATCTGATCCAGTCCCCCTTCGCAGCTGCTTATGTAGACCCAGATCACGTGCCCATCTGAAGCCAATCAAAATACAATAACTTCGCTAGTGCAAAACAAGAACGGAACTATTTAACATTTCAATTGTAAGTATATAATTATCCAGCAGGATTTATGGACAGCTTACAGCAAACGAGAAGCGTTTTCTTTTAACTTTTAATAGCTACCATTGTTTTGTATGGTAAAGAACACAGTATAAACCGCTCCAACACTTTGGACTTGTGCAACCCAGTGGCTACGTATGTTGGCGAGCAACAATCGAGCATGCCATGTTCTCAACAGATTCCTACCAAAATATTTACATATTTGTCTCTTGTGGTAAACTGGGGAGCGTTTTAATCATAGAATAATATGTCATAATAAATTCTACTTACTTCAGTTAGTTTAACGATACGCTCTTAATAAGAATGTCATGGAACAGTTTTCCAGTATATTTCGCTTCGTGCGTATGGAAATACCAACAAAATAGTGCGCCCATCTTTAGCTGCACGAATGCGTATTTCACGTTAACGCGTATTTTACGTTAACAGAGACCATAAATATCAGTAAATCCAACAACATAACCAGATTTAGTCAAATATGTACAGTTCTTGTGCTAAATCCTAATGAATTAAGTAATAATAGTTCTGGATTCATCATAGTAGGTTACGTCATGTAGACGGACAAAAACAACATGGCCACATGGGCAAGGAGAGGGCTGAATTAAACACGTCGTGTACCGATAAAATAAAGTTACGAAAGGTCATAAACATTGTCCACAAAGGATAAAGTTACAGCAGTTCATTATAGTCTCATTCAGGAATGTCAGTTCTTCACGAGAGTTCAAGTTCCGGACAAAAGGTGTTGTCATGTAACAAAAACAACAGCATGGTATAGTACGAGTCCTCGTGCAGGGAAGCCAAAAAATAGATCAATAATATACAGTCACGTATATTACACTCCCCCTATTTAATTTCATGAAACTCTCCTGAGTTTAAAATATTTTTATATTCAGAACAGTTCAAGAGGTTCAACACAGTTCAGTAAAATCCATGGGTATGGTAAGAACCCAGCGCATGGTAGCAGTGTCCCAACAGTTCGTCAAAATATACAAGGATCAAAGAACATAGGTAAATATCCAGTGATATATCCACAATGGAATGTGTCCTTAATCACAACGCGATTCCAATGGAATGATAGATAATCCAGCTGACTGATGGCAATGGTACATATACACAGGAATTATGACACAGCACTGACACCAGGTAATCCAAAATGCGGTTCAAAGATCCAATTCAGTCAGCGTCCACAAGGAAGATCCACAAGTATGGTAAGCTAATCCACAATAATAGTATCCAGTATCAAGAAGCAGAGCGCGTCTGAGCAGAAGCAAGTCCCGGGGGACAGATGAGGTAAGTATCCCACACAATACAGCGAATATATATCCGACACGATATGTGTCCATTGTGTTATTTTGTATTTCACAGACGATTTCCTGTACAGAAACAACAGGCGATCTGTTTACAGCTTCAAACGAAGTCCAACAAAGGGGGTTTTCCCAAAGGAATGTGAGCCAGTAGTTTGTAATTATATAGTCTGGCTTTGCGAAGAAAGAAGATCCACTTTCGGGACAGGACTTCACCGAACATACAGATTTCCCAGGGAGAGCAAAGATGTCGTACAGGTCTAAAAGTTCCGGTAGGTCCACGTCAGTGGGGCCGTGAAGAAATTCATCGAACTTCAGGACTAGTCCACCCCGATGTATTTTCTTGGTTTCAGCCTGCATTGTCCTCCAACGGGCTGGGGGCTAAGATATCGTTTGCCCACCCACCTCTACAGTAAATACACCATTGGCGTTCCACTCCCTTCTCACTGGGGGCACCATAGGCATACAGCCAAACCCCAATATCTTGATGGCCCTGCGCTGTAAATCCGTCTTCTCCCCGTTGATGGAACTGGGTGCAGTAACTTCATTGCTGGAGCTACTGACTGTCTCAGTTGGAGGAGCTCTGGTCCCTTTCTTTGACAGGTCAAGAGGAGGTGATGGTCTTAAAGGCGTCGTAGGTGGAATGATGGGCTCTGTTTCAGGCAAGGGATACCTCTCAGCCGGTCCAGGCCTGGTAACCAGGTTCATCGCTCTAGAAGTAGTGGTGTGAGGGACGGTTTGAGGTGGGCTCACAAGGTCAGCCTGTAAGAGGCTGTCTGTTGAGGGCAGCAGAAACGGCACCGGTGTCAATTGACCATTTTCGCAGCTCCCATAGATAATGAGATGTGACGTATTGCTAATGGGTGTTGGATTGTACAGAGGCGCTGGTGGGCTGGATGCTTGAACCACACCAACGTGGGACGGTGTACCAACTCGGGGAGCTTCATGGTGTGTTAGAGATGTGGATACTGGAGATGTGGAGGTCTCAAATGATGGTTTATGCCATTGCCAGATTGATGTTATGTATCGGCGATCCATCTTTAGTGCCAATGCCACTGCTTTGATGACGGTCACAGAGTCGGTTCTCCTACCCTTTGAAGTTGGCGGGCTGAATTATGTTGTTAGTGTGGCCATCTTGCGTGTGATTGCAGCAGTTGTTTTTGGGTCGAACATGATATTTTCTCCGAGATCGGCTTTGAAGTATTGGCCTTCCGAAGAACTGCACCAGACTTGGAATCCAGTGGATTGAATGTCTGTTTTATTCACATTCAGTTGCAGATCGATTGTGGGATAAGATGGTGTATAACACCTTGCTCCTCTGCGCTGCTCTGCTGCAGGTTCTTCATTATATTGGCTGGCTGGTGCTCTTCTCTTTTGATTCCCTGTGGATTCCCCACTGCACTGGCTGGCCGGGGCTCTGTTTTTATTTAACTCTGTTTCATCCCTGTATTGATTTGCCCAGCTAGCCTCCTACTCAACCATGGATCTGGAGGGCCTTTTAATGTCTTTCGACCCACTGCCGCATCAGTCGGCTGGCTTCCATTGACTCCACCGACGACCTCTGAGGTTTACTGATAACACTGGCATAATCACCCGGGGTCATCCAAAAACCATTGGGTTCCGAAAATATGCCAGGAAGCAACCTTCTGGAAGCCCCACTGTGTTCCTTCCTGACGTGAGCCTGGATGTCAAAAGTCCGCCGGAAACGTCTCTCCCCCTCAACAGATAATGGACAGACTACTTCCAATTTATGATGGGCGACTGACTGCAGGTGTTGTTTCATTTCCTTCTTCGACCCCACCTCAACTGTACAATAGCGACATCTCAATACACAAAGAGAAGCCATTCTGAAAGTACAAGAGCCTCAATATATTCATATGTGTAGCAGTAATTGAAAAGGACAGCATCATGACTATCTTCCCAGGTGAGTATAATCCGTATAGGTACCCCCACATGACCTACTTCCGAAGGAATCACTGTCACCACACCATTTTTTGACTAGAACTATTGGTAACCAAAATTAGTTAGATAAAAACCTAATGGACCTTGCTTGCACCAAACAAGCAGCCTTCCATAGAATACTTTCCCAAGAAGTACTGTAGGAGCAATATTCCGTGCATGTCAGGCCTAGGTTGGCCAGACCCACCCTGACCCTGCATAACTAAGTACCCCCAAGGTTCTCCAGTTCCTATATATTTATGCTACCCATCGGGTCCATTCCTTGTTTGTATTCCTCTGTATTGTTGCCTTACAGATTTTGTACCAATATCTAATCATTTGATTCCTTCTAGTCTCGACCCCAAGTAGGAGACTTCCCGCCCTTGTATTCCATTAGGCGATCAATGTGATATGCCTTGGGCTGCTGTCTTAGAGATTGCTATTTTCTTGATGATAACGAATGGCCCTTTCCACCGAGAGGTGAGTTTTGAATATACTCCTATCTTCCTTGCAGGGTTGTACAACCAAACAGCTTGTCCAACCAATCATAACGACATACCAAAACTATACTGGACTCCCAAAATGCATAAATCACCATACAAAGCTAGATTCATAGCTGGTTCTAGAAGCTGCACCACCAAGCTTATTTCAACCCTATTGACGTGAGCCCTTCAGGATGTAAAAGCATTTTGGGAAAGGTATTGCGTCACTATTTCTAAGAACTCTGGCGTTGAATGTATGTGGATATTGAAAAACTCAAAATGTCTTACGGAAGAACTTGATGCTAAAGGTCACATACCGTACAGACATGTATCCACATGGGATTTCTCGACTCTCTATACTACAATCCCTTATCAGGACCTTATTGACCATATAAGTTCATTAATAGTATCTGTGTTCAAGAAAACTGATCATAGATATATTAATGTCGGAAGCCATAAAGCATTCTTTAGCTCGACTACATACAAGAGATATCATTCATGGGATGTTTCTTTGTTGATAGAGTTGCTTGAATTTCTCATTAAAAATATCTATGTGAAATTTGGCAACACAATATATCAACAGCATATAGGTATTCCAATGGGTACTAATTGTGCGCCCCTGTTGGCTGACCTGTATCTGTTTTCTTATGAATATGACTATATGCAGGCGCTTTCAAAAACCGATCCATTCAAAGCCCGTTCCTTCTCATTCACCAAACGCTATATAGACGATCTTCTCGCTGTGGATAATCGCTATATAAATGACGGAGTGAAGGATATATATCCACCTTCACTGGATTAGAAGGAAACTACAGATAGCCCTACAGGCACATCATATTTAGATCTCTATCTCTATAAAAAATGAAGCGGGCGTTCTCTTTCGTCGACTTTATGACAAAAGAGATGATTACAATTTGGACATCGTAAACTATCCCTTTCTGGACAGTAATATTCCAGTGGAACCTGCATATGGCATATACATATCTCGTTTAGTAGCATTTGCTAGATCCTGCGTTAAATGTGACGATTTTAATCAACGTCACAAAACATTGTTACAGAAACTTATAAAACAGGGCTATTCCACCGAGCGCCTCCACTCAAAGTTTCTCAAATTTGGCGATACATATCGCATGCTGATAGCAAAATACGAACGTAGCGTGCAAGATCTATGGCGCTACGTTTCATAACTTGTGTCTAATTCCGCTTAACCCGGGGCTAGGGGCCGTATGAACCCATGTACTTCAAGATCCTCATGGTACTCATATGAACAGTCACAATCAAAGCGTGACTGAGATACATCATTCTTTAAATGACGACTTTACAACGAATATTATGGATTAAGAATACTGATCAGCGATACGGATTTGATATTTTTGGAACATAGTGATGTCTTGCCGGCATCATTGAAAACTGTTGACCGCTTCTCTCTTGCAGGAAACAAGCCTACGTTTATGTATACTATGATTGTTTTTTTGAATTTGGTGCTAATACTGTTATATGGAATATGGAATGGGTCTTTGGATTATGGACGCGGATATTCTCTAATGGACGACGGCTGGATTATGAGTGACGGACTAGACGCTTGTAATTGAAGGTTCGTTTCTTGGACCGCGTGTCATAGTGCTTCTTACGGTATTCAGCTTTCCGTTTTAGGACCACACGCGCAACCTCGTGACCTGTTTGTATACTTTGATAGAGCTCTGCAGTGTACCGTTCGGGGCATATCACAGAATCATCATTCTGAGGTGACTGTACAATTGCCTGCAGGGGCATGCCCCCTCTCGACCAAATACCGTCATATTTGGAGATTTCCTAGTGCTAGAGTGCTCGGACGCCCTGTATGCCATCATTACTTGGGGGAGAAATTCGTCCCATCGAAGTTGTTGTCTTTCACAATACATCGTCAGCATCTCAGCTAGTGTCCGATTAAACCTCTCCACTGTTCCATTTCCCTGGGCTCTCATATTTGTTGTCCTTGTTTTGTTAATTTGTGAAAGTTCACACACTTCTTTGAAGAGTTCAGACACAAAATTTGTACCCTGGTCTGAATGTAGCTGTGATGGTGTACCAAACCTACAACTGAAGTTGTTTACTAAGGCTTTAGCAACAGTAGAAGCCTCTTGGTCTGGCATAGGAATGACTTCTGTCCATTTCGTGAAGCACTCCACAATGACCAGTATATACTTGTTTCCCTCATTGGTAATTGGTACTGGTCCCAAGATGTCCACGGCCACCCTCTTCATTGGCTCCCCAACATGATACTGCCCCAATGGTGCACGACCTAAATCTCTAGGGGGTTTTCTTGCAGTACATTTGCCACATTTAAGACAGTATTCCTCCGCATAGCGCTTCATAGCAGGCCAGTAGAAGGCCTGGCCAATTCGGCCTAACATCTTGTCAACCTTGAGATGCCCAGCGGATGGAACATCATGATAGTACTTGAATACATCTTCTCTGCATGATTGAGGTACTATCAACTGGTACACTGTTTTTCCATTGTCTATCCAAATTCTATATAACATGCCCCCAAACATTTTCAAACGGTCCCACTGCCGCCATAGTGTTTTGAAAGTACTGGATAGATGTGAAATTGTGGACCACTCTGGTCGTCCTTTCCCTTCTTCCCAGGCTAGCAAAATTGGACCCACATCAAGATCCTGTATCTGCTTTGACCGTACTTCACTGGGTGTCCACCCTTCTAGTATGGCCATGGTCTGTTTAAGTCCATCAACTGTAAGCTTCTGGTTCCTAGTTACTGCCAAAACATGCCCTATATCGCCCTCGCCATATTCAACATCAAATTCAAGTTGTGAGTCTGTCAACTTACAAGGATTCTCCTCCACATCCTCGTTCAGCTGCTGCTGTTTGGTGCACACCTTGCATGGCCTTGCATACACATTATGCACACCTCGACAATGCATCCGCATCAGCCCTATGCGTTACCTCCATGTTGTATGTCCCTAATATCTCTAACCATCTGGCTGTCTGACCAGTGGGTTGCTTGAGATTTTTCATTCAACTCACTGCTGCATTATCGGTTCTTAGTAGGATCTTTTGCCCATAAATATATGGATGGAAATGTTTTAGTGCAACAACCACTGCAAGCAGTTCCTTTCTGGTGACGCAATTTACCCGTTCATGCTTGTTTAGCACACGGCTACTATAGGCTATGACTCTTTCTGAGCCGTCTTGTTCCTGTGACAACACTGCTCCAGTTGCCAAATCGCTGGCATCAGTGTCCGAAATGAAAGGTTTGTTTCGGACTGGATAGGCCAGTACTGGAGGTGTTGACAATGCTTCCTTACGATCCCTAAATGACTGCTCACACTCAGAATTCCAGTTGAATTTAGCCCCTTTTTCTGTAAGCTTGTGAAGAGGTCGTGCCATTGCTGCGAATCCACTGACAAAGCGACGGTAGTATGAACATAATCCTAAAAAGCTTCTGAATTGCTTAGCATTGCGTGGCTGATGCCATTCCTGGACTGCACACAATTTATCGGGATCAGTTTCCACACCTTCTTGCGATACTTTATGCCCTAGAAATTTTGTTTCCTTTTGAAAGAGAGTGCACTTAGATGGTTTTAGTTTCAACTTGACCTCTTTCAAACGTTTGAAAACTCGCTCTAGCCTTTCTAGAGCCTGTCTGAAATTTTCACTCGATATCAAAATATCACCGATATAATATATACACTCTTCCCAATGGAGTCCCCGGAGCACGTCATCCATAAGTCTTTCAAACGTGGATGGAACATTTGCTAATCCAAAGGGCATAACTGTAAATTGATACAGACCTTGCCTGGTGGTGAACGCGGTCTTTTGCTTGTCTTCTTCCACTAAGGGAATTTGGCAGAATCCAGAGTGTAAATCTAGACAACTAAACCAACGTGCACCAGGAAGAGAGTCCAGGCACTAGTCAATTCTCGGCAGAGGATATCCATCTTTTCGTGTCACATCATTCAACTTTCTAAAGTCTACACAGAATTTCGTCCCCCGTCCTTCTTTGTACAGAGCCTATTTCTATGGCCTGCCCAAGTTCAAAACAAACTCTTTCGATATCACTTTTTCCCCTCTCAACTGGGATCTGTAGAGCCAAGCAAGCAATGTATACTGGTACCTCAAATGTACTGCCGATACCAAACGGAAATAAAACTGTTACTCCTGTATATGTGTCTTTTCCTTCATTCCAAACCACCTTCGGATGATTAGCATCACAAACACAATGCCAGTCATAAGTAAATTCAAAGGAGAACAAGTTTCATTTATTCGTAATGTATAGGCCGCATATGATCCAATATTATAACACAGTAATTCCCATATAATCCAATACTGCATGTATATGGACAGTGACTCCTTACTGGAAATAGGCTACCCTTATGATGATACAGTATAGGCACAGCTGTGAGTGGGGTGGGAGATAGCTATTCTGCAGGTTGAGTAAATATAGCTGCATGCATTATAATAGGCGGGTATACACTTTCTTATATCCCCAATGGATACTGGTATATGAATCTTTGTAGTGCACTTTATTAGTATATATATCCCAATTAGGGTAAATCCCGGACTGCATGTTATAGCCCATCCGTACCTGACAACACCCAGTTAGCTATCTGATTCAGTCCCCCTTCGCAGCTGCTTATATACACCCAGATCACGTGCCCATCTGTAGCCAATCAAAATACAATAACTTCGCCAGGGCAAAACAAGAACGGAACTATTTAACAGTTCAATTGTAAGTATATAATTATCCAGCAGGATTTGTGGAGAGCTTATATGATAAATTACAACACATATAAGGGAAGTGGGAAGAGGTGCCGACATACTGACTGCGTCACATGACTTCACAGAATAGTCTTCTGGTTAACCTATTCTAAAGCAAATACCAAGAATCTAACGATTCGTGATATGTGTTGTATCTCAGGTACGCTTTTATTGTACCTGTTCATGTGGCAACTTGGATGATATGACCACACGGCCCCTAGCACCGGCATAAGCGGTATTAGATACAAATCTAGAGAGCTATAATGGAAATGCTCTGACAACTCGTATATTGGTAATTGGTGAGCTGTGTCGCTGTGACAAATCGTACGCTGGAGATTGGGTGAGCTGTATCGTCGTCAGATGAAAATGACGGCATTTAACACAAAGACTAGTCTGTAAGGCCCGATGTCGACCCAGCATCAACTTCCCACAAATGCCAACATATATCAAAGACCAAAAGGTCTGTACAGGGGGCGGGCCTCGGGGACGAAACGTCCACCAGCAGAATCTCGCCATATACAGGTGAAAATTACAACACATATAAGGGAAGTGGGAAGAGGTGCCGACATACCGACTGCGTCATATGACTTCACAGAATAGTCTTCTGGTAAACCTATTCTAAAGCACATACCAAGAATCTAACGATTCCTGATATGTGTTGTATCTCAGGTACGCTTTTATTGTACCTGTTCATGTGGCAACATGGATGATATGACCACACGGCCCTAGCACCGGCATAAGCGGTATTAGATACAAATCTAGAGAGCTATGATGGAAATGCTCTGACAACTCGTATACTGGTAATTGGTGAGCTGTTTCGCTGTGACAACTCTTACATTGAAGATTGGTGAGCTGTATCGTCGTCAGATGTAAATGACGGACATTTAACACAAAAGACTAGTCTGTAATGCCCGATGTCGACCCAGCATCAACTTCCCACAAATGCCAACATATATCAAAGACCAGAAGGTCTGTACAGGGGGCGGGCCTCGGGGACGAAACGTCCACCAGCAGAATCTCGCCATATACAGGTAAAAATTACAACACATATAAGGGAAGTGGGAAGAGGTGCCGACATACTGTCTGCGTCACATGACTTCACGGAATAGTCTTCTGGATAACCTATTCTAAAGCACATACCAAGAATCTAACGATTCGTGATATGTGTTGTATCTCAGGTACGCTTTTATTGTACCTGTTCATGTGGCAACTTGGTTGATATGACCACACGGCCCCTAGCATCGGCATGAGCGGTATTAGATACAAATTTAGAGAGCTATGATGGAAATGCTCTGACAACTCGTATTCTGGTAATTGGTGAGCTGTTTCGCTGTGACAACTCGTACATTGGAGATTTGTGAGCTGTATCATCGTCAGATGTAAATGACGACATTTAACACAAAAGACTAGTCTGTAATGCCCGATGTCGACCCAGCATCAACTTCCCACAAATGCCAACATATATCAAAGACCAGAAGGTCTGTACAGGGGGCGGGCCTCGGGGGCGAAACGTCCACCAGCAGAATCTCGCCATATACAGATAAAAATTACAACACATATAAGGGAAGTGGGAAGAGGTGCCGACATACTGGCAGAGCCACATGACTTCACAGTATAGTCTTCGGGTTAACCTATTCTAAAGCACATACCAAGAATGTAACGATTCGTGATATATGTTGTATCTCAGGTACGCTTTTATTGTACCTGTTCATGTGGCAACTTGGATGATATGACCACACGGCCCCTAGCACCGCCATAAGCGGTATTAGATACAAATCTAGAGAGCTATGATGGAAATGCTCTGACAACTCGCATACTGGTAATTGGTGAGCTGTTTCGCTGTGACAACTCGTACATTGGAGATTGGTGAGCTGTATCATCGTCAGATGTAAATGACGGCATTTAACACAAAAGAATAGTCTGTAATGCCCGATGTCGACCCAGCATCAGCTTCCCACAAGTGCCAACATATATCAAAGACCAAAAGGTCTGTACAGGGAGCGGGCCTCGGGGACGAAACGTCCACCAGCAGAATCTCGCCATATACAGGAAAAAATTACAACACATATAAGGGAAGTGGGAAGAGGTGCCGACATACTGACTGCGTCACATGACTTCACAGAATAGTCTTCTGGTTAACCTATTCTTAAGCACATACCAAGAATCTAACGATGCGTGATATGTGTTGTATCTCAGGTACGCTTTTATTGTACCTGTTCATGTGGCAACTTGGATGATATGACCACACGGCCCCTAGCATCGGCATGAGCGGTATTAGATACAAATCTAGAGAGTTATGATGGAAATGCTCTGACAACTCGTATACTGGTAATTGGTGAGCTGTTTCGCTGTGACAACTCGTACATTGGAGATTTGTGATCTGTATCATCGTCAGATGTAAATGACGACATTTAACACAAAAGACTAGTCTGTAATGCCCGATGTCGACCCAGCATCAACTTCCCACAAATGCCAACATATATCAAAGACCAGAAGGTCTGTACAGGGGCCGGGCCTCGGGGACGAAACGTCCACCAGCAGAATCTCGCCATATACAGGTAAAAAGTACAACACATATAAGGGAAGTGGGAAGAGGTGCCGACATACTGACTGCGTCACATGACTTCACAGAATAGTCTTCTGGTTAACCTATTCTAAAGCATACCAAGAATCTAACGATTCGTGATGTGTTGTATCTCAGGTACGCTTTTATTGTACCTGTTCATGTAGCAACATGGATGATATGACCACACGGCCCCTAGCACCGGCATAAGCGGTATTAGATACAAATCTAGAGAGCTATGATGGAAATGCTCTGACAACTCGTATACTGGTAATTGGTGAGCTGTTTCGCTGTGACAATTCGTACGTTGGAGATTGGTGAGCTGTATCGTCGTCAGATGTAAATGACGGCAATTAACACAAAAGACTAGTCTGTAAGGCCCGATGTCGACCCAGCATCAACTTTCCACAAATGCCAACATATATCAAAGACCAGAAGGTCTGTACAGGGGGCGGGCCTCGGGGACGAAACGTCCACCAGCAGAATCTCGCCATATACAGGTAAAAATTACAACACATATAAGGGAAGTGGGAAGAGGTGCCGACATACTGACTGCGTCACATGACTTCACAGAATAGTCTTCTGGTTAACCTATTCTAAAGCACATACCAAGAATCTAACGATTCGTGATATGTGTTGTATCTCAGGTACGCTTTTATTGTACCTGTTCATGTGGCAACTTGGATGATATGACCACACGGCCCCTAGCATCGGCATGAGCGGTATTAGATACAAATCTAGAGAGCTATGATGGAAATGGTCTGACAACTCGTATACTGGTAATTGGTGAGCTGTTTCGCTGTGACAGTTCGTACATTGGAGATTTGTGAGCTGTATCATCGTCAGATGTAAATGACGACATTTAACACAAAAGACTAGTCTGTAATGCCCGATGTCGACCCAGCATCAACTTCCCACAAATGCCAACATATATCAAAGACCAGAAGGTCTGTACAGGGGGCGGCCTCGGGGACGAAACGTCCACCAGCAGAATCTCGCCATATACAGGTAAAAATTACAACACATATAAGGGAAGTGGGAAGAGGTGCCGACATACTGACTGCGTCACATGACTTCACAGAATAGTCTTCTGGTTAACCTATTCTAAAGCACATACCAAGAATCTAACGATTCGTGATATGTGTTGTATCTCAGGTACGCTTTTATTGTACCTGTTCATGTGGCAACTTGGATGATATGACCACACGGCCCCTAGCATCGGCATGAGCGGTATTAGATACAAATCTAGAGAGCTATGATGGAAATGCTCTGACAACTCGTATACTGGTAATTGGTGAGCTGTTTCGCTGTGACAATTCGTACATTGGAGATTGTTGAGCTGTATCATCGTCAGATGTAAATGACGGTATTTAACACTAAAGACTAGTCTGTAAGGCCCGATGTCGACCCAGCATCAACTTCCCACAAGTGCCAACATATATCAAAGACCAAAAGGTCTGTACAGGGGGCGGGACTCGGGGACGAAACGTCCACCAGCAGAATCTCGCCATATACAGGAAAAAATTACAACACATATAAGGGAGTGGGAAGAGGTGCCGACATACTGACTGCGTCACATGACTTCACAGAATAGCCTTCTGGTTAACCTATTCTAAAGCACATACCAAGAATCTAACGATTCGTGATATGTGTTGTATCTCAGGTACGCTTTTGTTGTACCTGTTCATGTGGCAACTTGGATGATATGACCACACGGCCCCTAGCATCGGCATAAGCGGTATTAGATACAAATCTAGAGAGCTATGATGGAAATGCTCCGACAACTCGTATACTGGTAATTGGTGAGCTGTTTCGCTGTGACAACTCGTACATTGGAGATTGGTGAGCTGTATCGTCATCAGATGTAAATGACAGCATTTAACACAAAAGACTAGTCTGTAAGGCCCGATGTCGACCCAGCATCAACTTCCCACAAGTGCCAACATATATCAAAGACCAAAAGGTCTGTACAGGGGGCGGGCCTCGGGGACGAAACGTCCGCCAGCAGAATCTCGCCATATACAGGATAAAATTACAACACATATAAGGGAAGTGGGAAGGGGTGCCGACATACTGACTGCGTCACATGACTTCACAGAATAGTCTTCTGGTTAACCTATTCTAAAGCACATACCAAGAATCTAACGATTCGTGATATGTGTTGTATCTCAGGTACGCTTTTACTGTACCTGTTCATGTGGCAACTTGGATGATATGACCACACGGCCCCTAGCACCGGCATAAGCGATATTAGATACAAATCTAGAGAGCTATGATGGAAATGCTCTGACAACTCGTATACTGGTAATTGGTGAGCTGTTTCGCTGTGACAACTCGTACATTGGAGATTGGTGAGCTGTATCATCGTCAGGTGTAAATGACGACATTTAACACAAAAGACTAGTCTGTAATGCCCGATGTCAACCCAGCATCAACTTCCCACAAGTGCCAACATATATCAAAGACCAAAAGGTCTGTACAGGGGGCGGGCCTCGGGGACGAAACATCCACCAGCAGAATCTCGCCATATACAGGAAAAAATTACAACACATATATAAGGGAAGTGGGAAGAGGTGCCGACATACTGACTGCGTCACATGACTTCACAGAATAGTCTTCTGGTTAACCTATTCTAAAGCACATACCAAGAATCTAACGATTCGTGATATGTGTTGTATCTCAGGTACGCTTTTATTGTACCTGTTCATGTGGCACCTTGGATGATATGACCACACGGCCCCTAGCACCGGCATAAGCGGTATTAGATACAAATCTAGAGAGCTATGATGGAAATGCTCTGACAACTCGTATATTGGTAATTGGTGAGCTGTTTCGCTGTGACAACTCGTACACTGGGGATTGGTGAGCTGTATCGTCGTCAGATGAAAATGACGACATTTAACACAAAAGACTAGTCTGTAAGGCCCGATGTCGACCCAGCATCAACTTCCCACAAATGCCAACATATATCAAAGACCAAAAGGTCTGTACAGGGGCGGGCCTCGGGGACGAAACGTCCACCAGCAGAATCTCGCCATATACAGGAAAAAATTACAACACATATAAGGGAAGTGGGAAGAGGTGCCGACATACTGACTGCGTCACATGACTTCACAGAATAGTCTTCTGGTTAACCTATTCTAAAGCACATACCAAGAATCTAACGATTCGTGATATGTGTTGTATCTCAGGTACGCTTTTATTGTACCTGTTCATGTGGCAACTTGGATGATATGACCACACGGCCCCTAGCACCGGCATAAGCGGTATTAGATACAAATCTAGAGAGCTATGATGGAAATGCTCTGACAACTCGTATACTGGCAATTGGTGAGCTGTTTCGCTGTGACAACTCGTACATTGGAGATTTGTGAGCTGTATCATCGTCAGATGTAAATGACGACATTTAACACAAAAGACTAGTCTGTAATGGCCGATGTCGACCCAGCATCAACTTCCCACAAATGCCAACATATATCAAAGACCAGAATGTCTGTACAGGGGGCGGGCCTCGGGGACGAAACGCCCACCAGCAGAATCTCGCCATATACAGGTAAAAATTACAACACATATAAGGGAAGTGGGAAGAGGTGCCGACATACTGACTGCGTCACATGACTTCACAGAATAGTCTTCTGGTTAACCTATTCTAAAGCACATACCAAGAATCTAACGATTCGTGGTATGTGTTGTATCTCAGGTACGCTTTTATTGTACCTGTTCATGTGGCAACTTGGATGATATGACCACACGGCCCCTAGCATCGGCATAAGCGGTATTAGACACAAATCTAGAGAGCTATGATGGAAATGCTCTGACAACTCGTATACTGGTAATTGGTGAGCTGTTTCGCTGTGACAACTCGTACATTGGAGATTTGTGAGCTGTATCATCGTCAGATGTAAATGACGACATTTTACACAAAAGACTAGTCTGTAATGCCCGATGTCGACCCAGCATCAACTTCTCACAAATGCCAACATATATCAAAGACCAGAAGGTCTGTACAGGGGGCGGGCCTCGGGGACGAAACGTCCACCAGCAGAATCTCGCCACATACAGGTAAAAATTACAACACATATAAGGGAAGTGGGAAGAGGTGCCGACATACTGACTGCGTCACATGACTTCACAGAATAGTCTTCTGGTTAACCTATTCTAAACACATACCAAGAATCTAACGATTCGTGATATGTGTTGTATCTCAGGTACGCTTTTATTGTACCTGTTCATGTGGCAACTTGGATGATATGACCACACGGCCCCTAGCATCGGCATGAACGGTATTAGATACAAATTTAGAGAGCTATGATGGAAATGCTCTGACAACTCGTATACTGGTAATTGGTGAGCTGTTTCGCTGTGACAACTCGTACATTGGAGATTTGTGATCTGTATCATCGTCAGATGTAAATGACGACATTTAACACAAAAGACTAGTCTGTAATGCCCGATGTCGACCCAGCATCAACTTCCCACAAATGCCAACATATATCAAAGTCCAGAAGGTCGGGCCTCGGGGACGAAACGTCCACCAGCAGAATCTCGCCATATACAGGTAAAAATTACAACACATATAAGGGAAGTGGGAAGAGGTGCCGACATACTGACTGCGTCAGATGACTTCACAGAATAATCTTCTGGTTAACCTATTCTAAAGCACATACCAAGAATCTAACGATTCGTGATATGTGTTGTATCTCAGGTACGCTTTTACTGTACCTGTTCATGTGGCAACTTGGATGATATGACCACACGGCCCCTAGCATCGGCATGAGCGGTATTAGATACAAATCTAGAGAGCTATGATGGAAATGCTCTGACAACTCGTATACTGGTAATTGGTGAGCTGTTTCGCTGTGACAACTCGTACATTGGAGATTTGTGAGCTGTATCATCGTCAGATGTAAATGACGACATTTAACACAAAAGACTAGTCTGTAATGCCCGATGTCGACCCAGCATCAACTTCCCACAAATGCCAACATATATCAAAGACCAGAAGGTCTGTACAGGGGGCGGGCCTCGGAGACGAAACGTTCACCAGCAGAATCTCGCCATATACAGGTAAAAATTACAACACATATAAGGGAAGTGGGAAGAGGTGCCGACATACTGACTCCGTCACATGACTTCACAGAATAGTCTTCTGGTTAACCTATTCTAAAGCACATACCAAGAATC
>JAVTVY010005617.1:0-38896 GCA_036873755.1 Hanleya hanleyi | reverse complement strand
CTTTCAAAAACCGATCCATTCAAAGCCCGTTCCTTCTCATTCACCAAACGCTATATAGACGATATTCTCGCTGTGGATAATCGTTATATAAATGGCGCATTGAAGGATATATACCCGCCTTCACTGGATTTGAAGGAAACTACTGATAGCCCAACAGGCACATCATATTTAGATCTATATCTCTACAAAAATGAAGCGGGCATTCTCTCTCGTCGACTTTATGACAAAAGGGATAGTAGTAGGGATAGTGCATTTAATGCCGCCTTTCACACGGATGTAACTATGACGTCACTTCCGGTTGGGTTGAAAGAGGCGTGGCCATTGGTACATGTCTAGACTTCTTGGTGTCTGTTGATGTACTGGGGTTTTTCCCTAAAAATCCGCCATTTTCCAACATGGCCGTCTAAAAATCCGCCATTTTCCAACATGGCCGTCTAAAAATCCGCCATTTCCCAACATGGCCGTCTAAAAATCCGTTTTTAGACGGCCATTTTTTCCAACATGGCCGTCTAAAAATCCGCCATTTTCCAACATGGCCGTCTAAAAATCCGCCATTTTCCAACATGGCCGTCTAAAAATCCGCCATTTTCCAACATGGCCGTCTAAAAACGGATTTTTAGACGGCCATTGTTGTAGAAAAACGTATAAAAGGGGGTGATTTTTAGTGGTTGGGTGTATTCATTGCACTACCTTACGGAGCACTCTGACTTACCTGACCAGCCTGCCTGCCTGTCTGCCTGCCTGCCTGTCTCACCTCTAGCCTGCCTGCCTGCCTGCCTGCCTGCCTGACCGCTAGCCAGCCTCTCCAGCTTGTATGCAACGTGGAGTAGCTTTTCATTTTACCAGTGCAATTTCACCAGACTATTACACCGTTTTTGACCAGCCTGAGTCCACAGTCATGGAGTCATCCCAGCAAGTGAAGCTTCGAAAGTACCGTGTTCGCCTCATTGATGAAATGCAGCATGTGGCCGAATTATGTGATCTGCTTATGGAGGAAAACATACTTCTGAAACACGGTCGCGAAGATATCATGGCTGAGAAAACCACTTCAGGACAAAACAGAGCCCTCATCGACGGTCTACTGCGCCGTGGCCCCTATGCATTTCTAGCCTTCGTGGAGGGGCTGAAGAAGACGGGAAATGAAGAACTAGCAGATCTACTTCAAGCCCAGGATTTACAAGATGATGATATCTTAGTCATGGACACCACCGAAGAGCGTACAGCTAGCAAACGTGCGCATCCAGAGTCTCATGTACCTGCCAAACGCGGTGCACGACCCAAGCGGCCCCGACTAACACCTTTAGAAACACCTGAGCAAGTGCTTCAGCCAGTGCCCCAGCAAGTGCCTGAGCCAGTGAAAAAAGAAGAAGAAGAAGAAGAAGAAGAGGTGCAACTTCCTATGTCTGTGCAGCAGATCAATAACATTATCCAGCAGGCCTACCAGGCAGCCCACACGAACATTTGGGAGCTCTCAGCCTATTCAACTGTGAGTGTCAAAGACGAAGAAGTGCATTTTAACGCACCGGCCTTTAACGACAGACCAGCTAGGCATATCGCCTTGACCTTCGACACCTGGCTAAAACTACAGGCCATTGGTTACGCCATCGATGCGGTCATTGAGCAGCAGGGCAGTGACGAAGCGAAATTTTATGTGGGTGACGACATCTTTGTCAGCTGTGCATATTTCAACGACCAGCTCCTGGTGCATATACGGAAATGGAAAATGAGGTCAGATACGCAAGAGCGTGTTCCTTGTCCTCAGGGCGTCACCTTGAAAATAACGGCGTGGCGAAAGTTGCAGAGTCTCA
The DNA here is from genome assembly GCA_036873755.1 of Hanleya hanleyi. Classification (NCBI taxonomy): domain Eukaryota; kingdom Metazoa; phylum Mollusca; class Polyplacophora; order Lepidopleurida; family Hanleyidae; genus Hanleya; species Hanleya hanleyi. Next base: position 37,088 of record JAVTVY010005617.1, on the reverse strand, counting down.
CAGCTATAATTCATGAAGCCCTGTCTGACCAGGTGACTCAGTATATTTGTAAGAAGTACATCGACACATTCCAGTATCATGTCAGACCTCGCATTCGACACTTGCGTATCGAAGCATGTGCAGGCTGTGTGAACAACAGTCCGATAAACACGCATACGTGTGTGGACAATAGTGTACCATCATACACGCTCATCACTGAGGCACTACAGGACGTCACCGAGGAGCAAATTGCCCTGGCATTGGAAGCTGCCTGTGCTCCCAGAATTCCACGTGAACAGATTGCTACCTACATCTACGTGCACCAGGGGCGGAAAGACGATGATGAGTTCAAACAAGTCTCGTTGCATAACTATTGAACATTTCAACTCTTGTGTTGAAAACATTCAGATATTTACCGTATTCCTACATGCTACGTTCATTGAAGTGCCTTCATAGCGTATAATTGTATTAAAAATTCAATACCAGAGTTTTACTGTGGTGTAGACGTTCATTCTATTGTGTTAGTCTTGTTGTATAAATATTGAACATTTTCAAGTCTTGTTGCATTGAAAAACATTCAGACATTTGCCGTATTCCTACATTCTATGTTCATTTTATGTTCATTCTATGTGCATTGAAGCGCCTTCATAGCGTATAATTGTATTAAAAAATTCAATACCCAGAGTCTACTGTGGTGAACACGTTCATTCCATTGTGTTAAATAAAAATAGTAGAAAATTCAAAAATGAGTGTTAGTGTTCATTGAGTGTGGTGATTGGAGCTGGTGTTGTGCTTTCAGTTAGAAGTTCCCTTTCGAAAACATTGGGTGGCCCTGAAAAGGGCCTGTGGAAAGTGTTACGACACTTTTTACGAGCGGTAGATTCTCTTTACCCCGCACACCTGCTTCCTACACACTGGACACTTGATCTTTAAATGCTGTTCGTCCGTTTCAGCGCAGTGGCACGTCTCCCCTATACATGTTAGGGTTACCCAGCATTCCTCACATAGGCATAAATGCCCGCACGGAAATAGGGCGTACAGGCTCTCCTCGTCGGTACACACCTTACAGTTTAATTTACTGTTTTCCTTATGTAGGTCTTGTTGTAGTTTAAACTTCACAGCGTCCATTTCATGCATGACTTCCCTCATTTCATTAATCTGCTCGTTCAACTGGCGGGTTACCTCGGCCCAAGAGGATGGTGGTGTTGTTGTTGTTGTTGTTGTTGTTGTTGTTGTTGTAGCCTGCGTTCGTGTTTCTGTAGCCGGCGTTGTTATAATTGGTGTTTGGGTAGCCGCTGTATTTGCTGGAGGTCTGTTACTGTTTAGCCACTCTAGGTGGGGGAGTTCTTCATCGTCCGTAGGTACATCTTCATCTTCTTCCATTGCGGCCGTGACCTCCTCGTCTTGTTCTTCACTTCGCCGTCTCAACGTATGGGCAATATTATGCACCCGCTGTAAGCTTGTAATTATTGTCACACCACCGCCATCTTCTTCACTGGTAATCACCTCTCTATGTTCTCTAGGATCGTTGAATAACCGCCGTCTTGTAGCCATGATTGTAGTTGTGAATGAATACACCCAACCACTAAAAATTATGCCCTTTTATACGTTTTTCTACAACAATGGCCGTCTAAAAATCCGTTTTTAGACGGCCATTTTCCAACATGGCCGTCTAAAAATCCGCCATTTTCCAACATGGCCGTCTAAAAATCCGCCATTTTCCAACATGGCCGTCTAAAAATCCGCGCCATGTTCCAACATGGCGATGGCTGTTTTACCGTAGCCGGCGTGATACGATAAAAATTCCTATTTTTCTTTCCATAAACGTGCTGCAATTTTCAGGGTTACATTATAAGGCTGTGAGGAAGATACCTCATGTATTTTTACGCAGGAAAACTCATTTATTCCAAGTGTACCGCGTTTTCCATACTACCCTACCCAACGTTACGGGTCTAAAAAAATCGATAAAAGGATTAAAAATAGCGGGTTCGCTTCCCGCTAGCCTTCTGAATTTTTCAATGCTACACGATCAGTTCCCCTAATTCAAGTTGAAATAACGTCCACTCGCATTTATTGCAAAATCACACCGGTTTAAAGTTGCAAAACAAACACACACAAAATTCTCACGTCCGCGCGTTACACTATAAATAGCGCACAGTATTTAGTCATTCATTCACAATTACATCACGGCTCAAGCTGAAACCATGGATATTGACAACTTATTACAAGAGTTCATGATAGATGATGATGAACTACAACCGCTAGAGAACATCGATATGGTACATGATGACCAATGGCTGGATGATATTATACAAGACCTATTTAAAGATGAAGAACAACCACAGGGCGGCGATAATGAAGACCACCCAGGAGCACAAGTCACACCGGATGTTACGGCACTGCAATACCAACGATTTGACCAAATTGACGCAGTGCTAGAAGATATCTACAAACAACAACATCAAGCCCAAGCCCAAGCCCAAGACCAAGAAACAGAAAGGAGAAAAGAAGAACAGATGGGTATTTTACAGCCACAAGCAACAGAAAGAGAAAATGTCCAACAAGACCAAGAAAATAGAAAAAAAGAACAACAAGAAATGGAAGGTTTACAGCAGCAGCAAGACATCGTGTACTACACTGCGGCAATAGCAAGAAGACTGGCGCCAAACACAGAATGCAAAGCAGCACAATATTTACTCTGCGTGGAATGCTCTGCTCAGTTCGCCAAATACGCCGTTTTCCCCTGTGGCCATCAAGCCTTGTGTATAACCTGTATACACCGACATGCCCGATTACCAAAAGAGCCTACGGGCAATGACAACCCCATAGTGTGTAAATTCATAGCGTTGAAATTCCCGGTGTGTATTCAGAGAAGGCAACTCGACCTGTCCCCAACGATGTAACCCCTTACATCTTCCAACGGCCCTTTTCAGGGCCACCCAATCTTTCCGAAAGAGGAAACTTCTAACTCAAAGCACAAAAATAACACCAAGTCCTGCACATGCACACACACACACCTAGGTAACAATAGCTAAATAACACTGAGTCAATGGAAAAACTTCCTACTAACAGCGGCCAGGTATTAGTATGAATGTACGGTAAACCGAATAATGTCCGTCGCTCATTGGTGGCCTACAAGGTGCCTACGCCCAGGTCCGCGCGCCCCACCCTTCCTGGGTTAATTTACAATCCTCATATTTTGCGCAAAATTCACCTATAGTCAATTCCCAGGTTAAAATCCATTCCTATGTTTAAAACATTAGGGTTGGCCCTGAAACATTTTTTTCTCTAGCCCCAGTGCATGTACAGCTATGTATTGGCACCAGTAATGCATTCTGGGTCAAATCAGAATCCCTTCATTTTACACCAAATTCACCTATAGCAAATTCCTATGTTAAATGATTGCGTCTATTTATAACATTAGAATGGATATACACGTCGCTGATTGGTCGCCTACAAGGTGCCTACGCCCAGGTCCGCGCGCCCCACCCTTCCTGGGTTAATTTACAATCCTCATATTTTGTACAAAATTTTTGCATGGGTTGGCCCTAAAACACTGAAAAAAAAACTGTATGTTGGAAGGGCTAGGGGTTGGCCCTGAAAAGGGTCGTTGAGGGGCAGGGATTGTTTTTTGGAGTTGGAGATTGGTAATTATATAGAATATAGAGGAGATCATGTAGGACCTTGGATTTGAATTGAATGTGCCAAGTTAGAAGTTCCCCTTTCGGTAGATTGGGGTGGCCCTGGCAAGGGACTTTGGTTGGCCCTGAAAAGGTCCGTTGAGGTCAATTTGTTTACCCTGTTTTATTCAGGGGGAGTTTGCCTGTCTACTCCGTAAAATCGCTGACTGAAAAGTAGCGATGGCCTGGCCTCGGTTGGTACCGGTGTTGTTGTTGTGCATTGTGGTCGACATCACTAATGGGTAGATCTTCTAGGAACTGTGCCTGTGGAATGGTACTTATATCCACAAATGCCGCCTCGACTTGTTGTTGTTGTTGTTCTTGTGGGGGTGGTAGTAGTGGAGGGGGAGGGTACATCTCCTCCATTGCTGCCGTTAGATGCGCCAGCCACTCTTCGTCCGTCACGGTTCGTGCCAATATTATCAGGACACGCAGAATCTTGGCCACTTGTTCATTAAAATTGTTGCACCAGCCTTCAATTTCCTTCAGCCAGAATTCTTTTACATCTTTCACGAGTTTCTCTCTCTCTCGGCGTGCTGCCTGCATATTTGCCGCACCTCTCGTGGTCGACATCTTGGCTACCACTCGGTTAAAATTAACCAGTTTCCCTCTCTCCTGGCGTGCTGCAGCTACTTCGTTGTTCATTTTTTCTTCGTTCATACGGTGTTGTCAGTCTGGTCAAGGTATTTGAAATGACGCTAACCACGCTCCCGCTGGCTTTATACTGAAATACAGTAGATTTTCATTGACTGTTTCAACGTAGGTGATGCTGGCTTCATTGGTTCTTTTTAGCGATAGCGGATTGGCTCTTTTTATAGACAGCGGATTGGCTCTTATTCGGGTCTGCTGATTGGCCAATATAGTGGGCCCCAACCCTTCCTGGGTTAATTTACAATCCCTTCACTTTGCACGAAATTCGCCTATAGTCAATTTCCATGTTAAATGATTGCGTCTATTGATAACATTAGAATGGATGTACACGTCGCTCATTGGTGGCCTACAAGGTGCCTACGCCGAGGTCCGTCTGCCCCACCCTTCCTGGGTTAATTTACAATCCTCATATTTTGTACAAAATTCACCTATAGTCAATTTCCAGGTTAAAGTCTATTCCTATGTTTATAACATTAGGGTTGGCCCTGAAACATTTTTCTCTAGCCCCAATGCATGTACAGCTATGTATTGGCGCCAGTGATGCATTCTGGGTCACGTCAGAATCCCTTCATTTTACACGAAATTCGCTATCGCAAACTCCCATGTTAAATGATTGCGTCTATTTATATAACATTAGAGTCGATGTACACGTCGCTGATTGGTGCGTACAAGGTGCCTACGCCGAGGTCCGTGCGCCCAACCCTTCCTGGGTTAATTTACAATCCTCATATTTTGCGCAAAATTCACCTATAGTCAATTCCCAGGTTAAAGTCTATTCCTATGTTTATAACATTAGGGTTGGCCCTGAAACATTTTTCTCTAGCCCCAATGCATGTACAGCTATGTATTGGCGCGAGTGATGCATTCTGGGTCACGTCAGAATCCTTTCATTTTACACGAAATTCGCTATCGCAAATTCCTATGTTAAATGATTGCGTCTATTGATAACATTAGAATGGATGTACGCGTCGCTGATTGGTAGCCTACAAGGTGCCTACGCCCAGGTCCGCGCGCCCCACCCTCCCTGGGTTAATTTACAATCCTCATATTTTGCGCAAAATTCGTCTATGGTGAATTCCTAGGTTAAAGTCTATTCTTATGTTTATAACATTACAGCCCGAATCATCACGGACTTTCACGAAGGTAGGGATGGAAAATAAAAAACTATAACGTATACGGGTACGGATAGAGAGAGGTGCGAAAAAAACCTATAACGTGTACGGCTACGGACTAGGGGTTTTAATAGACACGAGTCATCACGGACTTTCACGAAGGGGAAAAAAACGTGCATTCCCTTCGATATATACACACACGCCTCGTCGGTGTTTTGTCATTCACCACCATGGCAGCGTACGGAGCACTTGGGGAGCTTGCCTTCTTCCAACTCACGACTGACGTCATCCTCACCGTCTATGACCATGAACTGCAGCTCATCGAAGAACATCCCCGAGAGGTGAAGCTATGTTTAACCCTAGCAGGATGGACTCTATTGACACGGTTGTTACAGGGAAAAGAGCCCGAAGTCGATTTCATGCACGTGGGAGTCGGTGTCTACCTACGAAGTGGTAGAGATGATTCTTTTTTTCCCCGGTTAGAACAGCGTGGTGGTGCCTCTATCATACTCCGTCCGGCATTATGGCAGGCGCTGAAAGCTATTATCACCGACGTCCACGACGTACTGCACCCCGAGGCGCACTCTGTAGCTACCCGCACTCTTACACCGGACTGCACCCTATTGTTGTATCCCAAACGCGTGGAGCTCATCGATGACGACAGTAGGTGTTGGTGTACGTCTGAACCAGCGCGTGTCTCTTTATCCCCGGAAGGGTGGACTACCTTGAAACGGGTGTTGTTGGGTGACCTCGACGGTGATAGCATTCACCTGTGTGACGATGTCGACATTTTCGGCGGTCCCTATTTTGCTCGACTCCTCTGTCTGAAGCGAGGTGGTTTTACTCTGGACCCTGATCTATGGACAGCCTTGGAAAAAGTAATCCCCATGGTCGATGAAGTACTATATCTATAGGGTGCACAGAGGCTAGAGTGTCAGTGTCTACTCATGAAGCGAACACACCACAACCCAACCCGCACGAGGACCCACACCAGGGGCACCCCGATCAGGGGTAGGAAGATAGGCACCCAGATAAGGGACACACGAAAGGGGATGAGAAAAGGTGGACGGTCGGAATCTACGTGGCGTACCACTGTGAACAAGGTGTTAACCGATTTGTATTACAACCCTACCAGTCCATCGGCTTATAGCGCTGTGGGAGCGCTGGCTCGAGCTGCACATTCCCAAGGCGTCAGTCGAACTGAAGTTCGAGACTGGTTAAAAACCCAAGACACTTATAGTTTACATCGAGCAGCCCGACGATATTTTCGCCGTAACCGAGTCATCGTAGGAGGCATAGACGCACAATGGCAGGCTGATTTAGTAGATTTGCACTCCACAATGATGGATATCGGTACATGTTGACCTGTATCGATATTTTAACCAAGTACGCATGGGTACTACCCATTCGCACCAAAACAGGAGAGAATCTGGTACGGGCGTTCCAGCAGATTTTCAAGACGGGGCGCAAACCCCTCTATTTGCAAACGGATGAAGGCACAGAATTTCTCAACCGTCCCTTTCAAGCCTTTCTTAAGAAACAGAAGGTATTTTTCTTCCATACGTACAATCAGACCAAAGCCTCTGTGGTGGAACGATTCAATCGTACCTTCAAAGGACGAATGTACAAGTATTTTACCGCCAAAAACACCCGACGGTACATCGATGTACTACCTCAACTGGTCTAAGGGTACAATCCAGCCTATCATCGCAGTATCCAGCGAGCTCCCCTCGATGTGACAGAACGCAACGAACATCAAGTGCGCCGTACGCTGTACTCGATAGACCCCAGTCCACCACTCACGTCACCCCGTTACAAACGCGGAGATGTGGTACGGATCAGTAAAGTGAAAGGGCAATTTGAGAAATGTTACTTGCCCAACTGGAGTGACCAGCACTTTGTCATCGTTCGCCATAAACCTCGACAGCCACACGTCTATCAACTGGAAGATCTACAAGGAGAAACACTGCAAGGCACGTTTTACGAGGCGGAATTACAACCGGTGGTGAAAACACGGAAAGACTACTACACGGTGGAAAAGATTTTGAAAACGGAACGTCGACGTGGCATCCCCTATCATTTCGTCAAATGGCAAGGTTGGCCCAGTTCGTTTAATTCCTGGGTGTCAGGCCGTGACATGAAACGGCTATAAATTCTACCTCACATCGCCTACATCCTTCAGTGTAGGGTTGTACCATGGATAGCGCACATCTACCCTTACTGCTACGCTCTCGAAAAGCATAAGTGGGTACCGTAGTGTGTCTAGTAGTGCTTCTGGGTACCTTATTTGGAGGCTTGTTCTACGATTTGGCGTACCTGATATCCTGTTTCAACATCATTCGTCCAAGTGCTGCTCCACCCAACACCACCACCACCACCACTTCCACCACCACCACCACCACGACTCTCGCTCCTACGACGCTGCGCTCACCACAGTCCATCCAGTCCGCGACGCCGTCTAGTCCTCACCGCCAGTCTGTCGTATCAACCCTCAGACTATGGACCCTATCACCACACACACTCAGCCCCACGACGCGGTCACTTTTCATCCCGCCAACCTCCCCCGTATCTACCCTGAGAAGCGACGAACCTTCCACCACATCACGACAACCTATAACACCCACCACCACCAACACCACGACGCTAACACCTAGAGTGGGATACGGTGAATACCGTTTACCACGGCAACGGTACCCGAACAACTACGATCCCCGGGGGGATCCACGACAACGGTGGTGGGCCTCTGAACGCCGGGCGCAAATCACCAAATAAAAAAACCGACGCTATGGATCCTCGGTGGCAGCATCCTTTCACGTGTCTCATCGCTGGACCGACAGGGTCGGGAAAAACACACTTCGTTCAACGCCTCATCCAACACGGGTCAGCCCTCATTTCACCTCCCGTAGCTCGCATCCTGTGGTGTTATGGAGCTTGGCAACCGGCGTACGAGGAACTGGCACGTCTCCCTGGACTCACCTTAGTGGAAGGATTACCGCCCGAGGATACGCCAGAAGACACGTTGGTGGTGGTGGACGATCTCATGACGGAAACGGACAGTCGAATCACCCGTCTCTTTACCAAAGGAAGCCATCATCGTCGGTTGAGCATCATCTACATCGTGCAGAATCTCTTCAGTAAGAACAAAGAGCACAGGAACATTAGTTTGAATGCTCAGTATGTGGTGTTATTCAAAAGCCCCAGAGACGCCTCCCAAATTATGCACCTGGCCAAACAGATGTACCCTAAAAACACGGCCTTTGTACGAGAATCCTTTGAAGATGCTACCCAAGGAGCTCACGGGTATCTACTCATCGACTTGAAACAAGACACCCCCTCCACCCGTCGAGTGCGCACCCACATTTTTCCCGGAGAGGTGCAGACGGTGTACACACCCAAATAAAAGAAGAAGACACAACCCTATAGCAGTCACTTCCTCATCATGTCTGCACGGATACGCAAGCACGCGCCGGCCCTCCGCGTATTACGCAGCGCGCCACCGGAGGTGGGCCGGGCCCTGGTGCGAAGCGGATCCCGACTTGGTACGGTGTTTGTGTGAAGTGGCGCATAATGTGTTAAAAGGCAATGTTCCTCTCAGTGCCCTGCAGAAAGGGAAATTACAACGGCACAAGGCGGGTCTCCGAACGTTGGTGAAGAAGACGGGTAGTGTCAAGAAAAAGAAACAGGTGTTACAGCGAGGTGGATTTCTCGGCGCACTCCTGGCACCCTTAGCCGCTACCGTACTGGAACCGTTACTAGGTTCCATCTTGGGACGCTAAAACATGGAACATACGAAAAAAATGATGCTGGTGGAACCTCGACTGTTACAGAATTTGCAATCACCCTATCCCGTGCCTGCCACGGTGCAACAACTCCAGTCTCTGGATGAAGAGATGAATAGTATACTCCAACGTCGGCTACCCGATCACGAGAAAATTCAACTCTACCATCATACGCTGAACCGGTACAAGACGTTTATGGATCAATATAGGGGTAGTAGTACACCACCCCCACTACCTGCAACACCCACACTCACACCGCCGCCACCCTCACCTGAGCTGGAAGAGGAAGTGTTGGCCAGTGCCCCTAAGGCATTCAAGACCAAGGCTCGTTTATTGTTGGATCGGGTGAAACAGAATTCCGATATGGGTTGGAACGATGAGGGAAAACTGCTGATTCGAAACCAAGTGGTGCCGGGGTCTCATATGACCGATTTGATCAACGATATGGTACGTTCTCGCAAACACTCTAATCCACCGGGCCGGGAAGCCTTTGCTCAGGGGTTAAAAGACACACACACCCCTGAAGAATTGGTAGGGAATCCTAAACGTTGGGCCTTTATGTAGCAATCGACGAGTAGACGACACCAACCACCACCACCACCACCACCACCACCAAATACGTAAGGTCCTGCAGTCGAAAGTTATACAAGTCCAATAGACGACGGTCACGGTGAAAACAATGGCGTATGGTAGCCCAGTGTCGTTGATAAATGTCCCTCACACGCTCGTCTTCAGGCAAGACTTCAACCGGAGGTGCTGCTGGGTCCCAGGGAAAATCTTGTCCACGTCTCATGCTTCTCTACACGTCTCATACAAGCGGGCAGGCAGGCAGGCAGGCAGGCAGGCAGGCGGGCTGGTCAGGTAAGTCAGAGTGCTCCGTAAGGAAGTACACCCAACCACTAAAAATCACCCCGTTTTATACGTTTTTCTACAACAATGGCCGTCTAAAAATCCGTTTTTAGACGGCCATGTTGGAAAATGGCGGATTTTTAGACGGCCATGTTGGAAAATGGCGGATTTTAGACGGCCATGTTGGAAAATGGTCGTCTAAAAACGAATTGTTAGACGGCCATGTTGGAAAAAATGGCCGTCTAAAAACGGATTTTTAGACGGCCATGTTGGAAAATGGCGGATTTTTAGACGGCCATGTTGGAAAATGGCGGATTTTAAGACGGCCATGTTGGAAAATGGCGGATTTTTAGGGAAAAACCCCAGTACATCAACACACACCAACAAGTCTAGACATGTACCAATGGCCACGCCTCTTTCAATCCAACCGGAAGTGACGTCATAGTTACATCCGGGTGAAAGGCGGCTTTAAATGCACTATCCCTACTATTAGGGATGATTACAATTTCGACATCGCAAACTATCCCTTTCTGGACAGTAATATTCCAGTGGGACCTGCATATGGCGAATACATATCTCGCCTAGTAGCATTAGCTAGATCCTGTGTTAAATGTGACGATTTCAATCAACGTCACAAAACATTGTTGCAGAAACTTATAAAACACCACTCAAAGTTTCTCAAATTTGGCGATACATATCGCATGCTGATAGCAAAATACGAAAGTAGCGTGCAAGATCTATGACGTTACGTTTCGTAACTTGTGTCTAATTCCGCTTAACCAGGGGCTAGGGGCCGTGTGTACCCCTGTACTTCAAGTTCCCCGTGGTGTTCATATGAACAGTCACAATCAAAGCGTGACTGAGATACATAATTCTCTAGATAACGACTTTACAACGATTATTATTGATTAAGAATACTGATCAACGATACGGATTTTGTATTTTTGGAACATCATGATGTCCTGTCGGCATCATTGAAAACTGTTGACCGCTTCTCTCTTGCAGGAAACTAGCCTATGTTTATGTATACTGTGATTGTCTTCCTGAATTTGGTGCTAATACTGTTATATGGATATGGAATAGGTCTTTGGATTATGCACGCGGATATTCTTTAATGGACGACGGCTGAATTATGAATGACGGGCTAGACGCTTGTATTTTTACTCAAGACTCTCATACTTTACTGGATGATGTTTTTATAAACACCCTGTCTCATTCCAACAATCGCAAAAGAAACACCAAGCTTGTTGAAGGCTTGTTGACAAACCTAGCGTCTTGCCCGTCACCCAATATTCATCCCTCGTCAATAATGGCACCAAATTAAAAACAATAACACAATTCAAGCGCGAAGAGAAAATCCATTCTTCTACAAGGTCAGCAGGGGCCTGAAATCCCGACATTTCGCGGCAACTTGGCCTTTTTCAGTCCGCTTGTTTTGAGTGATGGAGTCATACATGTAATTTCTCTAGATATGCTTCTTTGGGAACATTTGAGATTAATACTGACAAAGGCTGCGATTTCATGAACTATTTTGGCAACATAAGCGTTTTTGATCTTCTTGCTGTACTGTCTCCAGTATAGAGTTCCCAATATATCTCGAAGATTCCAAGAAGCAAATCATTTAATATGGAAAACTAATTGAATTCTCATTTTCATCTACTCCGTATGCTTATGGTTGATCCTGGATGTACATGTACACTAGCCAATTATCGTTATGGTGCAGGACGGATTTTTTTCTTTCATTTTTTTTGGGGGGGTGGGGAGGAGTACGATAGACCGTTTGATTATATTTCTAAACACTCCAGCCTAATAGCTAAATACTCCATGAATTAAGTTAATATGAATGTAAGGTCAGATTTAAAAAATCGTTCGTTCCCAGAAAGGCCTTCAAATATACCTGACCGGTTTGCCAGTTTGTTCGTTATTATATTACAGATAGATTAATTATTTTTGATGAATAGCTATCACCTGCGATAAGATTCTGGACATTTTATCAGTTTCGTTCAGCTAAGTTCGTCTCATCCCACTAAAAGAAGTTATAGTTTTCGGATAGCTCTTCATTCGGTGAATTAATGTGATGTGATAACTTTGTTATCATTGCTAAACTGGAATATTGTAATAGACCCTTCTTTGAGAAATCAGTTTTCAAATATTCTCATGTTCGAAAATGTTGGACAGAAATACTTTTTTTTATATTTCAGAGTTCAGAATTTGGGATAAAGCTGAATAACCTGATCATCCAGGTGAAACATTGATGATAGTGGTAGAGAAAGGTTATTCCGTGTGAGGTTGAACTTTGACCAATGCGTGCAACATCTGGTTGCTTTGAGACGTCACTTCCGATTCCGTAAACAAGTACCAAATTAACTTTGGATAAACACCGACAGGCATGGTAAGAGGCAACTTCAGGTCGCATGTGGTCGACATTGTAGTTGATCTGTCTTTTATGAGAATGACATTATTTAAAATAAAAACTGTTTTATTGGTATATTGCTCCAGGTCATTGTTCTCATTTATTTTTATTAACCCGAATGTGATATAAAATATTTACATTCAATTGAATCGATATAACGGTAATTACCCTGATAATTCGACCACAGGAAGTCGTATCCCGCGAAATACTTCCTTTGTTTCCAGTAGACATTTACACAGAGTAACCAATACAATTATTAACTAGTATTCCTGGCGTATTGAGGCTCTGACATATTGGACAGGACCTTTGTTTTACTATAACACAACTTTAAGTACGAGAATTTAGCACACAAATAAATCGGTATCGATTCAAAAAATATAAGAGAGATGGGCAAGAACATGCATATTGTCATAATTTTTTCTTTTTTTTTTTGTTCTCCTTCCCTATCTTGAGGGACCAGATATTCCTGTACAATAACTCTACTAGAAACAAATTCCTTAAAAAATTCTTGAATATGGATTTTGGGGAATTTTCATAAAATATTCCTGGAATTTCGTGATATGTAATGTGCCAGTTGTGCGCATGATGCAGATATTACCTGTGGTTACGAATTGGTAAATCACACCGGGGGTTGAATTATAAGTAATTAGCAACGGTCATTTTCCAAAAAGGACGAGCTGGGTATAGATAATATATTTGTTCAGGTATACGTTAAGGCCATTTCCGCAGCACGCGTTTCGACAACCACAACTGCAAACTACAACTTTTTGCAGTTTGGCGCCTTTCCACAGCGCGCGTTATGTCAGCGACACTCTCGCTATTCCAGTCATTCAACGGAAGGGATTCCCCTCAACGTAATCGGGTTAACGATTTGAAATAGCCCTGGTTCTAATTTTGTCGCGCGTCAAAACTGTGGTTGTGATGTCGCTGCGACTGACGCGTGCTGTGAGTACTGCACCATTGAATAACACGACGGCTATTTTTCGGATGTCGCTGCGAAAACGCGTGCTGTGGAAATGGGCCTTAAAGCTGACATGATCTTATTTAATGCAACAATGGTAGCGAAAAAAAAATGTTCACAGATTTTAGTTCAAGTCGAATAATACCCGGCGGAACTAATCCGAGTGCCGAGTTCACGCCGCTAGTCTGCCAAGTCATGTCTTCTGTGAAGTCATGTGACGCAGTCAGTATGTCGGCACCTCTTCCCACTTCCCTTATATGTGTTGTAATTTTTGCCTGTATATGGCGAGATTCTGCTGGTGGACGTTTCGTCCCCGAGGCCCGCCCCCTGTACAGACCTTTTGGTCTTTGATATATGTTGGCATTTGTGGGAAGTTGATGCTGGGTCGACATCGGACCGTACAGACTAGTTTTTTGTGTTAAGTGTCGTCATTTACATCTGACGACGATATAGCTCACCAATCTCCAATGTACGAGTTGTCACAGCGAAACAGCTCACCAATTACCAGTATACGAGTTGTCAGAGCATTTCCATCATAGCTCTCTAGATTTGTATCTAATACCGCTTATGCCGGTGCTAGGGGCCGTGTGGTCATATCATCCAAGTTGCCACATGAACAGGTACAATAAAAGCGTACCTGAGATGCAACACATATCACGAATCGATAGATTCTTGGTATGTGCTTTAGAATAGGTTAACCAGAAGACTATTCTGTAAAGTCATGTGACCCAGTCAGTATGTCGGCACCTCTTCCCACTTCCCTTATATGCGTTGTAATTTTTGCCTGTATATGGCGAGATTCTGCTGGTGGACGTTTCGTCCCCGAGGCCCGCCCCCTGTACAGACCTTTTGGTCTTTGATATATGTTGGCATTTGTGGGAAGTTGATGCTGGGTCGACATCGGAACTTACAGACTAGTCTTTTGTGTTAAGTGTCGTCATTTACATCTGACGACGATACAGCTCACCAATCTCCAATGTACGAGTTGTCACAGCGAAACAGCTCACCAATTACCAGTATACGAGTTGTCAGAGCATTTCCATCATAGCTCTAGATTTGTATCTAATACCGCTTATGCCGGTGCTAGGGGCCGTGTGGTCATATCATCCAAGTTGCCACATGAACAGGTACAATAAAAGCGTACCTGAGATGCAACACATATCACGAATCGTTAGATTCTTGGTATGTGCTTCAGAATAGGTTAACCAGAAGACTATTCTGTGAAGTCATGTGACGCAGTCAGTATGTCGGCACCTCTTCCCACTTCCCTTATATGTGTTGTAACTTCTCATCCAAGTACATTTACCTCCACCGCATATATAAAGCCTGAATCGACTGGGGACCTTGCCAGTCTGAACTGTCACTCCTACTGTGCACATCATATTCATGTTGTCGTTGCCACCAGCCAAAATTTAAGCTCTGTGAGCATCATATCACATTCATTCGCAAACAGTATAAATATATCTGAAAAAAATGGGTAATAAAATCTGAAGGATCTGACAACTATACACGATTTAGACATACCTTTCAGTATTTCTTCAACACAATGAAACCTGTTAGTCCCGTCACCAGTTTCTACAGCATTGTATTTCAATTTACCTGACTGGACGAAGAGGGCGCACGAAGCGACGGTTCTTCATTTGATAATTCTTGAGACTCTACACGATGCACTCCACATGCGATCTCTTTTTCGATACTGCTACAGGCCAACCCATGTTGACCGTTAACTGTGCCAAAGGGACAATGCGAGACTTGCTATTGCTGTAGGAGACTATTTGTGCAAACCGGAATGGCAAATTCCAAAATACGGATTTATTGCGATTGTCAGTCCGTCCAGTAGTTTGACCTATCCACCAGTTGTATAGAAAGGTGAATTCTTCTAGCATTCGTAGTTGGGAAATCTGGCGTATCTGACCTTCAACCTTTGGCCTTCAGTCACTATGACCACCGGAATAGGTCACTTCCAGTGACGTGAAAGGTAGGACTTCGGAAATGGCCGCAGATCTCGGCGAATATCCAGAAAAACAGACTTTACATCTAGTCAAATGGGTCTAGATAAACCATCTTAGGTCCACATGGGCTGTGCAGGGTCTCGTATTGAAGCGTTCGTCGAAGGTTCTTCGGGCCAGGTTACTGGGAGGTGGATGCAAAATGGTATTCTGGACAAACACAAAATTCGGAATAATGGATATTACAGAACATGTCGCCAGCAATGGTCACTACAATGGTCATTTTTTACAAGGGTTGTGGGATAGCGCGTGCGATAGGTTGCGCTCAGTAGGGCATGATGAGTCTAGCCTGACAAGTTTACCATCTCCTGCATGTTAACAGAGTTACAGAACTAGATGTGACTGAATGATGGGGCTAGGTACAAATTCACTGAGTGAATCGTGCCCAGCGCACGGCTCTAATGATGGGGAGTAAGATTCCTACACTCATACACCCAACTAAATCTAGCATCTAATGTCTTATCGCCTTGACGCAATCGAATGAGAGAAAGAAGGATTAACAGCAACAACAACAGCAACGAGCATTTTGAGTTTACACAAGAAGTATTTCGTGTATTACACATTTTATTTATCCCCTACGTCATCACATGGTAACAAAGCTGTGGGGTTCGCCATGGGTGCGGTTACAATTCGCCTATGCTATTGTAAGTGTATCAAACGCATCCTCGACCATGTTCGCTCTTGTTCGTGTGAAATGATCACCCATTCGTTCTGCTCTAGTCCTAAGCGTCTGTATACTATGATTGTCTTTTTGAATTTGGTGCTAATACTGTTATGTGGAAAATGGAATAGGTCTTTGGATTATGGACGCGGATATTCTCTAATGGACGACGGCTGGATTATGAATGACGGACTAGACGCTTGTAATTCGGACAGTCCAGAGTACTGTAATGCCAAAATATCCTGGAACTGCTGTTTTCATAATTTGATCGCTGTTTTCACCGCCTCTGTGGGTGGTAACCCTAAATCCGCTTCTAATGATGACGTTATTTCTATGTTTGACATCAATTACAATCTATATTGTATCAGCGGCACCCCCAGGTGAGGACACAGCCGTAAAAGGATTTCGTTTTGGGCGATGACATGACTTCCATCAAGGGTCAATTCCCAATCCTCCAAAAATGTGTCCATCTAGCCACAGAACTCAATAGCTGCGAAAGTGACCTCTGACCTAGCGGATTTCTGGGAGTGGAAACGGGATCACGTTCGTGCATGCACACAATTAATTTGCGGCGGAACTTTTTTTCAATATGGCTGCACCCTGTGAGGTTGACAATACCGCCCCACGGCACCAACTACTATTATTCAACATAGAAATATTTTTCTATAATTTGAATGCATTATCTTCTGATGATTACAATTAACTTCATTGCACATTAAAATGCGACCGAATCGCTCGATTACCAAAGGCACTATTTCGTAGACGGCTCACTACGTGATTGCCATACGCTCCCCATGGGGGGGGGGGCTCTTTGTTCGTTCTATGTGAAAGGCTAAGTGCCGCCAATACAGAAATAGCCGAACGTGAGATTGAACATGTGTGTGCGATGACGTTATAGCATTGCGATAGAGCGATAAGCCGTTACGATATAGCGGTAAGGCGTTCAGACTAGTTAAAAGCGCAACATCGGGCATTGACACGTTTCACTACGTTTCGTTGATTGTCAATTCCATAGTACATAATGTGATCATTTAGACCATTCAAAGCTTCTGATCTATCTTACTAGGGCGTTCGGATGCTAATACAGGTGTTTGCAGGGCATTACTGTGTGGCGTCTATAAAAGCAATCCCGACGTTCACCAGAAGCTACGATATGATGACACATCAAAATCATATACATGGGTAAGGAGAAGCTGACGCAGACACTGAAAGCGTACTGGCGGACACTGACAGCCCATTGACTGATACTGCGAACCCACCCACTTACAACTGAAAGCACGGCCGCTGATAAGCAAACTACCTTCCAGGGAATGAAACGCAACACTAATAGGGTGGTGGAAAACGACGACGACGTGCTGACAAGAAGTCGTATGACCCCAAAGACAAATATATACGGACTGCATATTTATAAAACCATGACAAGAACCAAATGAGATCCCTGTGATTTTGTATCCCACCCAAACCTGAGTGAGGAAGACTACGAATCTACCTTATTTTATCAGATCGACAGTTACGTTACCCGAAATGCCGTCGACGAGCGTTCAATTGTGGATCCTGCACGACCAAAGTGGACCCAATATTGTGTATATAGGGCAATTTACCTGGGTGTACGGTCCATTTTTTTCGAATTTTTTAGATGTCCGGCTGTTTTTTTAAGCCTCTGTTTTGCATCCACCCGCCAGTCAGGTGATCAGAAATGACCGAGGGTCAAAGGTCAAGGGTCATTTTCTCTTCATTCATCCACCACGATTTCCCAACAAAGAATGCTAAGAGATTTCACATTTCTATACTACTGATGGACGAGTTAAAATGGACGGGGTGACAATCAGAACCAATGTCCCTTTCAGTTTATACATCCGTCTTTAGGAATTTACAATTGAGTGTGGGCAGGCCTGATTAGTAGACATAAAATATAACAATTCTTACTTTGGAATGAAATCCGAATTACAGTATTTTGAAGTCGGTATCAGAAAGCTGAATTCACAGCACAATCGAAGTGCACCATATCGAGCCTCAACTGATAATCATGAAATAGAATGAACAGTTGCCCCTTCGTGTTTTTGGCGAGGGAGGTAAATTGACAAACAATGCCGGAGAAGTCTGTGACGGAATAAACAAGTGTCTGTTTTGAGCATGAAGCCTACTATAGACAGGTGATCCATGTTTCGAGGAAAACCCACCGGTATGTCTGAATCGTGTTTGAATAGTCATATCCCTAATTATATTACCCAGTTTGTTCAAGATATCTTTATATTGTGGGAGAGTTATTGTGTTATAGCATATGATGCTCACAGTCCGAATATGTGCTGCAGCATACAGCATAAATATGATGTGGACTGTCCGAGAGTCTGTTCAGACTGGCAAGGTCCTCAGTCGATTCAGGCTTTATATATGCGATGAAGGCAAATGTACTCGGCTGAGAAGTTGGCAGAATAGCGGCGTGAACTCGGATTAGTTCCGCCGGGTATTATTCAACTGGAACTAAAATCTGCGAATATATTTGTTTCGCTACCATTCGTGCATTAAATAAGGTCATGTCAGCTTTCAAGCATATCGTTTGAGGCACAGTCTGTCACTTCAAGTATGACGTTTTTTTTGGTGTAATGGATTATAAAGGGGAAAGATTGGAGTCGAGCTGCCAGTGGCGGCCATCTTTTCTATGAAAATCTGGTTTGGAAATTGTACAGGCACTATATAAGTGTATCACTTTAATATATAGAGATTTTCCCAAAGCAGCAACACTTGAATAAATAATAAATTATATATTTACATTTTTTCACAACGATTTGTTTAGTAAGGTGCTGTCTCCAATATACGGGTTGGTAATTAGGCTGGTAAAGATAAGCAGCTAACCAGGTATCTTTCTTCTGAGTTACAGATATCGGTATCTATCTTTAATAGCTGGATCAAGCGAATACATTCTGCTTGAAGCATAATTTACACAGTTATAAGAGATTACATGATTCATATTCATTTTGGACCTGGTAACATGCAAGATGTTAAATGATGCGTCATGTTCCACCTAAGCAGAATTCGAGTTGCGACAGGTTTCAATCGTGCCCAACCAATATATGTCCTTCTGTTTCAGACCATCACTTTTAGAATATAACAATACTTCGATGCTTTTGGGCTTTTTTCTGTAATATTATCATTTTGATAATGTATAAGTCGGCAATCTATTTGTACATATTCCCCCTGATATTTGTGCTACACCTATTTTTTTTCCCTGCTAATAACTGACCCATATTTGCTCCAATGCCTCGTGACCCAGGTCTGGCGAAGTGACCGGTACACTATATGAAACCCGAGCTCAAGGAATTCCTCAGTCGCGTCACCGCTTCAAGCAAGCGAAAGGATTGCATTCCAGTCTCTGTGACATATTCCTCCGTCAAGGATACATTCCATTCCACAATTCACCCTTATCAACCGACAGTCTAATCAGCCTTTAACAATACTTACCAGCATGTACCTCCCACAGGAGGGTACCCTCGGTGACCGCGTGGTCTAAGGCCTCACACCGCTGAACCGGCACGGGTTCGAACCCCGCTTATGCATATGGAAACGTTTGGCAGCTACTTTTCGACAGCCGGTGGTTCTCCCCGGGTGTTCCGGCTTCCTCCACCATTCAAACGGTATGTCACCATATGAGTGTAACCTTGAGTATGACATTATACAAAATGCACCCTTCACACAGGAAGTGTTTATTCATTGATAGCCATCGATAGACAGCAAAGTGATAATCTAATGCCAAATGCAGAGTAGTCCCCATAAGCCAGATGTGAAATGTTCCATGAAGCCCTGATGCTCGATGCTTGCTTGTACATTAATAACTCATATTTATTTGAATATTCACACAAAACACCTTTGAAAATACACTAACAGATTTGACACTATCCAAATACAGCCAGATGCTATCGTAACCACGATATGATTGAGCAATAAGATATTTATCACCGTCATCATCATCATCATCATCATAAATTCACACGACCTGTATTTTCTCAAGAGCCCACATGCGTTGGCGAATATAAAATTAAGATTTCCGTGCTCCGGTAAAATCAGCTGTAATTAAACTCTACCTATGACAAACATTTAATCATGTTTATACAGATTAAATGTGTGTTTGAATAATTCCATTCACACCCTTTTTCACGACATAGCACATGCTGCGGATTTCAATATCATGTCATAACCATTATAACTATAAACATAACGCAATCGAGCTAGAACTTTCACAAAGTGTGTACATCTATTTTCTCTTGCCCTTACATTAAAACACAATTATTTTTTAGGACATTGTGTTTTTTTTAATTTCAACAGCGCCACGTATAGGCCAAAATGCCGCCTCATCGTGCCATCCCCTTTGGACTTGGCAAAAGAAAAAAAACCCCTGTCCATCCTTAAACACCAATTGTTCGACCAAATACATATCTCTTCTTGCATGGCGAATTATACAGTTTTTTTATATTATCAAACTTTCACTACTGCACAATTGGCCATTAACATACCATTAACACACTATTAACTTTAACCATTAAAACGCCATTAAAGAACCATTAACTTTGGCCATTAAATTGCCATTAATTGCATCCATTTTAAGGGGGATGAAACCCCATTAAACTTCGACCACACCCATTAAATTCCACAAGCTATTCAAACAAGTTAATGGCCATGATTAATGGTGTTTTAATGGTTTATATTTAATGGTATTTTTACCATTAAAAATGTTAATGGGTCAATAACCCATTAACATGCCCATTAAAATGCCATTATTTGCATCCAAATTAAGGGTGCCATTAATAAATGTTAACGGGGTAGACAAATGTCATGGGTTTTTAATGGCATGGAGTTTAATGGCCTGTAATAAATTACTGATTTAATGGCATAAATGTATGATTTTTTCTGATGCTAACTATTGTAAGAATGTAGTAATTATTTACTCCTGTAATTAGCAGATGGTTTTAGTCCAAAGGCTCTGTGGCTAAACCACAATTTACGACAGCATTTTTCCAGTAGGAGGTCAATATCTGTAACAGTCCTGACCGCCCATATCTTAGAAGTCTCACGAATGACCACCTAGGATGAAGCGGGGGCTACAAGAGAATTGTTGCATGAGTAATAATTATTAATTAGCCTGACTGGCTAAAAACACTATCTGTATATCTGAATATCTAATGTTCAGCTAACTGTTATGCTCAGAACGACGAATCTCTATCCCCTGTATGCCTATATGTGACCTGCTGAATGCCACGAAGCAAAGTTTGGCCACAATCAATGAATCACTTTCGTAGAAACTGCCATTTCAGGATGTATACAATTAAATCTGCACATAATCATTAGCTTCCAGATGTATCAACATTTATCTTTCTATCTGGATGCGAAGGACAATCCGTTCTGCGGATTTCGGACAAAGGATTATCCTGGTATCCTATAATCAAGAATGCAAAAATCTAGGATATCGGATATCCAGCATAATCATCATATCAATTCTGCGCTATATTTCCAGATGGTTATCCTGGAAGTCAATATCCGGCATTATCCAACACGGTATATGAGGCTAAGGGAACTTATATTATGATGTAATTTAAAATAACGAGAGAAAAGTATAATTGTGAAACCTGTATTTCATCAATAAAATGATTCAGAGTAAGACATACAATAACATGCACAGCGGCAATGCACAAAACTCACAATGACAGATTTTACTTTTCAGTTTTGAATGTCACAAACCACTGAGAAGCGCAGAAATTGTTCTACATAAATGCCGCTGCAAACAATATTTCTTGTATACAGATGCAGCCTCAACGGTGATGAGAACCTGCCCTGGTAATAATCCTGTTGCATCGAACCTGCATTTAACACAATACGTTTTTGAGGTGAAGTTATTTTCGCTATGCCATTCGCCTCCGAAA
This sequence comes from Hanleya hanleyi, assembly GCA_036873755.1. Classification (NCBI taxonomy): domain Eukaryota; kingdom Metazoa; phylum Mollusca; class Polyplacophora; order Lepidopleurida; family Hanleyidae; genus Hanleya; species Hanleya hanleyi. The sequence goes on along the minus strand of JAVTVY010005617.1, from coordinate 15,082 downwards.
GGCTGGCTGCTGAAACAGAGGCTCTGCAACAAATGAAAGGGATAAATTTTGTCAACCATCTAAGGGCAGAAATGGCAAACTAAAATATTAGCCTGAGTGTGTGTGTATCGGGGAAGGGGGGATGGGGTGGATGCATGAATTCCACTGTCGTGTCTGTGGCAAGGAGAAGGCTATTCATGAGAAAAGTGGCTACATCACATCACAATGCCATTGTCTGTCAACAAGATTATCTTTTTAAAATTCTACACTTTGAGGCCTATCTAGTAACGATTATATATACCCCCCCCCCGATGGCACTCAAACAGTTCAAGGTATCAACACCCTATCTACAGTTTAGAGTAGTTCATGCTCAAAATAATGCTCACTCACTGTTTAGAGTGCAGTTTCATTCTCTTACGCATGTTTTGTAGAGTTGATAGCCCACCTACACCCTCTCAACCAGATCAGCTAGGTGCAACTGCAACAAAAACAGATTGAGCCAATAAAGATTTTCATCTGCTGCATTTATTGGAGGTCTTGAGAACAATAGTAATATTATTAATTTGTCTGCAAGAGCACATGCAGGCAACCTAGCTGGAGTCACATGATTTAGCAGACTTATTCCATTTCCTATTGATGTTGAAATAACCAGCTAGTATGACTTCGGTAAATTTACTTGTTTTTTTTTTAATACAATCATGTACGGAGACTTCAATAAAATCATACTCCAATGCATATCCTGAATAACACACTGCATCTGCATCATGCCTATTTAATCCTCTTTAGCAATGGTACTCGTATACAGATCTGCTTTATGGAGGATCTTTGAAGCAGCATGGAACCAGACATTCTCCATCCACCATATCAAACACTGAGGACAGCGCACAAGACAGACAGGATGAGTAGTAGTGTCTGCCATTTACAGCGCGCATTGACCTACTTTTTTGTTCCCCCGGTGGAGGATTGAGGAGGAACTTGATCACGTGATCAAGGCATGTCTAGACTTGTTGGTGTGTGGTCAAAATGGCCGCTGTGGTGTGGTGGTGGTCAAAATGGCGGCTGTGGGAGGTGGTGGGTTCAAAATGGCGGCCTGTGGGTGGTGGTGGGACCAAAATGGCGGCTGTGGGTGGTGGTGGGTTCAAAATGGCGGCTGTGGGAGGTGGTGGGTTCAAAATGACGGCTGTGGGTGGTGGTGGGACCAAAATGGCGGCTGTGGGTGGTGGTGGGTTCAAAATGGCGGCTGTGGGTGGTGGTGGGTTCAAAATGGCGGCTGTGGTGTGGTGGTGGTCAAAATGGCATGACCTGTGAACATGTATTGACCTGTCTGTGGGGGTTTCCCATGACGATCACGTGTCGAAGAGTCACGGAGATTCCCGAAGATGTCACGGGGATTCCCGAAAACACCCGAATGTCACGAAAAAACGTATAAAAGGGGAACATTTTTAGGGGTTTGCTGCATTCTTTGGCCTATCTACGGTTGCAGAGCCATGACGGAGACCGAGCCCTATGCGGTTCGCCTTTTACAGCATGCGACCGTGGTGAATTCATTCACGGGTTACCGAGCAGTGGTTCGGTCCATGTTTGCAGATGGCGACGACAACGAGGGGCGACGCCAGATTCCCAACGAGTTCACAGAAGCGGTCCTCGACAGAGTGCACTCGATGGAGAGGCGTGCCATCACTCACCACTACTGGACTATGACAGCCATCCTTGATGCTCGGGCTATGGACCACGAGCGCTCACGCCGGAACCAGCGACGGCTGGTTGGCCTCTCAATAGTCTGCGCCCTATTGACCCTGGCGCTGTGGCATTGACAATATAAATACGAGGGTCCGACACAGTGTGTGTCATTCAACGATCGACATTGGATCAAGCATGTCACCCGTCCTGCGAGCCATCCTGCCCCTTACACCCCAGGTGGGGTTACACGTCTATGAAGATAAAGTCACCCTCGTGGAAGATCGGGATGCCTGTGGGTGGAGTTCGGAGTACACATCCACTACGGTTACCCTACACCGTGATGGTTGGACCAAATTTAAACGGGTGTTGAGTGGTGAGCTCGACGGAAAACTTATCCACCTCGAGAACGCCAACTACGTACACCGTGGACCCTTCTTTGCCCGTGTGAGACGTTACCACGATCCTATGCAAAGCTTCACCCTAGACCCTGATCTGTGGACAGCCTTGGAGAAAGTGGTGCCTATTGTGGACCAGCTCTTTACACCGGACGAGCGGTCATCAGACCAGTTGGGGTGGGCTCGTGCTATTGAGGACGCGCTGGCTGAACCCAATGAGCAACTGTCTGATCATGAACCAGACGACGAGGCTATAGACTATCCGGCTGAACTGAGTCAACCAACACAACGGTGGTAGAAACTTGTTATAAATAAACCATACTCTCCGGGTCCATCATCATTGTGTCACCATGAAGCGCTGGGAGAAGGTGTTGGATAACTTATACTATAGTCCCGACAGTCCGGCGGCCTATAGTGCACTGTCGGCTCTCAATCGAGCGGCCAAACCCCAGGGGATACAACGTGCTCAAGTCCGAGATTGGTTAAGAAAACAAGACACCTATACCTTACATCGAGCTGTCCGTCGCCATTTTCTACGGAACCGGGTCATCGTGGGAGGAATAGATGCCCAGTGGCAAGCGGATTTGGTCGATATGAGCGCCTTTGCCAAACACAACGATGGGAATCGATATATCTTGACGTGCATCGATATCCTATCCAAGTATGCGTGGGTGGTACCCATCCGGACGAAAACGGGGGCAAATCTCATAGCGGCGTTCAAAGACATCTTCAAGACCGGGCGCAAACCTTTGTATTTGCAAACCGACGAAGGCACGGAATTCCTCAACAGACCGTTCCAAGCCTTTCTCAAGAAACAGAAGGTCTTCTTCTTCCATACGTACAACAAGACCAAGGCTTCCGTGGTGGAAAGGTTCAACAGGACATTCAAAGGCCGCATGTATAAATATTTCACCTATAAGAATACAAGGCGGTACATCGATGTTCTCCCGAAACTGGGTGAGGGGTTACAATCGAGCCTATCACCGGAGTATACAGAGAGCCCCCATTACCGTGACCCAACGCAATGAAGCCCAAGTCCGGCGTGTCTTGTACCCCATGCCATCGCAACGAGCACCGAAGGCGGTGTTCAAGGTCGGGGACCCTGTACGGGTCAGTAAAGTCAAGGGCAAGTTCGAGAAATGTTACTTGCCCAACTGGAGCGATGAGCACTTCCTGATTAAACGGCGCCTACCCCGACAGCAGCGAGTCTATGAACTGGAAGATCTTCAAGGGGAACCGTTGCTAGGGAAGTTTTACCAGACGGAATTACAGCCTGTGGTAAAAACACAGCAAGACTACTACACGGTGGAGCAGATTTTGAAAACGGAACGTCGACGTGGCAAACTGTTTCATTTCGTCAAATGGCAAGGCTGGCCCAGTTCCTTCAATTCCTGGGTCGCAGCCAACCAGGTGAAACGACTATAAAGCCAGACACCACTACCGTCATCCTACATTTCACGTCCTACCATGAACACGGTGCAACCGTCTCTGAACACAGCGTCTTCCAAAACTCGCAAAGCGCAAGTAGGCTTTGTGGTGATATTGCTAACCCTGCTGAGTGTGTTGTACGGAGGTGTGTTTTACGACGTAGCGTATGTCAGTACGTTACTTAACCAACTGAGAACACCAGCCATCAGTGAAACCGGCCTACAGAGAGCACCAGTCAACCCCGTATCGATCCCAGTCATCACCACCACACCCCGTGTACAAGCCACAACGAGCTCTACACCAACGCCAAGTACACCCACTACGTCTCAAGACCCACCGGATTTCATCCCTCACAGTAAACAGACAACGACGACCCACGTTGTACCCACCACCACCATCATCATCCCTGACAGTGACAAGACAACGACGACCGACGTTGTACCCACCACTCCAGTTCACTCGTACCAAATTTACAAGAGCGGACTACCACGACAGCGGATACACCTCCAACCATGGACCCTCGGTGGCAGCATCCCTTCACCTGCGTCATCGCAGGACCGACGGGCTCCGGCAAAACGCACTTCGTCAGGAAGCCCCTCCAACACGCCGACAGCATGATCACTCCACCCATTGCCAGAGTCGTGTGGTGTTACGGAGAATGGCAGGAAGCGTATGCAGCAATGCCCCACATCACGTTCGTGGAAGGCCTACCCAACCTGGCTGATTTGGAACCCGACACCTTGGTGGTTCTGGATGATCTCATGGCGGAGACAGACAGTCGGGTCACCCAACTCTTTACCAAAGGCAGCCACCCACTGCGTCTCAAGACCCATCTACATTGTGCAGAATCTGTTCAGTAAAAACAAAGAGCATCGGAACATCAGCTTAAATGCCCACTACCTGGTGGTCTTCAAAAACCCTAGAGATACCACTCAACTGCTGCACCTGGCGAGACAGATGTATCCCGGCCGCACACCCTTTGCGTTGGAAGCCTTTAAAGATGCCACAACCCCTCAGCACGGGTATATGCTCTTCGACCTCAAGCAAGCCACCCCGGACCACCTTCGACTACGGACCGGCATCTTTCCCGGAGAGACCCACCACGTGTACATGCAAAAATAATGTAAACACATCCACAGTGGCGCCCCCAGCTGGGGTCTGTGTGTTTGATGATGGGGAATAATAAAAAGAATGAATACCACAGCAGGGTTGATTTTTTGTCTCTGAAGTAGATAAAAAGAGCAGCGTTGTGGGTTCTAGCATTAGTTGTACAGGATGTCTGCGCGAGTACGGAAGCACGCTCCCACGCTCCGTGTATTGAAGACGGCCCCACCCGAGTTAGTCCGAACCATTGTACGCGGTGCGGACCCTGCTCTCGTGTGCTGTCTGTGCGAGATTGGACTCAATATCTTAAAAGGCAACGTACCACTGACTTCGGCTCAGAAGACCAAGTTGGCCAAGCATAAGACAGGTCTCCGAACCTTAGTCCAGAAGCGGGTCTCTCAAACACAAAAGGAAAAGGTGTTACAGAAAGGTGGATTTCTCGGGGCCATCTTAGCACCGTTGGCCGCTTCCGTGTTGGGTCCAGTATTGGGTGGACTCTTCGGCCGACAATGAACCACACGACAAAAATGGTCCTCGTCGAGCCTCGGCTCCTTCAAAACCCCCAATCGCCCTACCCTGTCCCACCTACGGTGAAGACAATAAACACCCTCGATGGAGAGATGCAACAGATCTTACAGAGCGGGGTTAAGCGACAGTGAGAAAGTACAACGGTACAATGAGACGCTTCAGCGGTACATGACGTTCATGGACCAATACAAAACCCTCTCTACTCCAGCACCACCACCACCACGTGACACACCGCCGACATCAGCACCGTTCCAACAGCCGGGTGGGGTAGCCCCCACAGCACCACAGTGGGTGGAAGACGAAGTCCTGAAGAGTGTACCTGCATCGTTCAAGAAACAAGCTGGCCTGGTATTACAACGGATGAAACAGAATCCTAACATGACTTGGAATGATAAAGGCGAACTCCTGGTACAGAATCAGGTGGTCCCGGGGACCCACATGACGGATTTAGTGAATGATCTGATGCGTCAACGCAGTTCGCACACGGATCCTCGAGGATGGGAGGTCTTCGCTCAAGGCTTGAAAGACATGCATGTACCACAGGAATTGGTGGGGAACCCCCACCGCTGGGCCTTTATGCAGCGAACCCAGCAATCGCCGAGTGGCCCACTACCTTCTTGGGAAGCCGACTGGGAACCGGAGTCACCCCCCAAAACTCCACCACCACCACAACGGGCACCTTCTTTTCAGACCTTTAAAAAAACACCCTCGATCAGGACACCCCACATCTCCAGAGCCGTGACACGTAGCTAGTCAACGCGACGAACACGACGCCGGACACAACCGCCCAAGGCCTGGAACACCTATTAAAACCAACAGCAGCAGCAGGACAGCTCAGTCGCCATGTTTTACCTTACCCTACCCAGTAACAGTTCGCTGGATGTGTTTCCTGACAACACCGTGGCCAAGTATGTGACTCAATTACCACAACCGTTACATTTACCTGACCGGTGGGAATGTGGACTGGTGGATATTCAGTACCCTTACTCATGGTACAACGTGCGAGCCAATGAAGTGGGGTACGAGGTGACCTACGAAGGCAAAAACACCCGACTCACCCTGCCCGAAGGCCAATACGATACCCCCAAGGAGTTCATGGGTGGGCTGTCAAGACTGTTGCATTATAAGGCTCTACGGGAGGTCACGAATACTTCAAAACCCATCAAATCCTATCCCTTCAAGAATCACGTGGACTTTGATTACAATGCACACAACGACAAGGCAGAGCTTATCGTCTCCTACAGCAAATGCTGGGTTTCGATCTAAAGACGTTCGCTGGTCCCACCGAACACCATGGCGAGATGCCGATGGATATGAAGTCGGGTATGTACGGACTCTACGTCTACTCGGACGTGGTGGACAACCACATCGTGGGCGATATCAACACGCCTCTGTTACGGGTAGTCCCCATTAAAAAGACGTATGGAGGTCAAGTCACCCACAGTTTCACCCACATGCTCTACTTGCCCGTACGACAAACCGACATCAACACGATCACGGTGGATATAAGAGATGACACGGGACGACCGGTGGCATTCGAACGAGGAAAAGTGGTGCTGACACTTCATTTTCGACAAGCACGTGCTCCCCACTTTGCATAATGAAAGTACCTTACGAGTGCAATGCACGCAGCTATATGGACTATTATGCCCAACAGGCCGGGGGTGGATTTCCGGTCTTTAGCGGTGCACGCATGCAACGAGGACATGGACTGGGGAACATACTCGGAGCATCGTCAAAACGTTCCTGCCCTTGGTGACGCGTGGGGTGAAAGCAATCGGCAAACAAGCGGTACGCAGTGGACTGCAAGTGGCCGGTGATGTCTTGGGGGGTACGGCACCCAAAGAAGCCTTGAAACGGCGGGCCAAAGAAGCGGGAGGCGTCTTGGTGGCCAAAGCACAACGCACCGTAGGGAATAAAAGACCTGCCCCACCGAGACCACGCACCAGTCGACGACCGACCCAGCGACGACGCACATCGAAGACCCAGGATATCTTTTCTTAAAACATGTCCTTGATCCACGCCGAGTCCTGCCCCTCCACCAACAGTGAATTTGATTTGTGGACCGTGCCGCCCACACAGACCAGTGTCGAACAAGGATTATGGGTGGAGCATCTCCCGCTCTCCAGCATCAACGAAACCGGGCCCATCGAGTTCACCATCAGTAATGCGGATACGGCCTATGTGGATTTAGCCCATACATACTTGTATGTGAAAGCCAAGGTGGTCAGTGGGGATGGCACCAGAATCGTCCAAGCTGCAACGGTGGGCCCGACGAATCTCTGGCTGCACTCGATGTTTCAACAGGTGGATATTTTTCTCAGCGACAAACTCATCAGTGACTCCACCAACACGTACCCGTACCGAGCCTACATCGAGACACTGTTGTCGTATGGCCGAGAGGCTAAAAAGTCTCAGCTGACAGCCGGTTTATTCTACCAGGACACACCCGAGCACATGGACACGGTGGACAATGTGGGATATAACAAACGGAAGGCTTTCACTGCGAACAGTGCCTCGGTGGATATGATGGGTCGACTGCACACAGACATGTTCATGCAAGACCGGTACCTCTTGAACAAGATCCCCATCAAAATCCGACTGATACGGGCGCCTCCGACCTTCGCCTTGATGGCCACTAACGTAGACGGGCATGCAGCGGACTATAAGATTGTCATCCAAGAGGCAGTGCTGTATGTCCGAAAAGTGAAACCGAATCCAGCCGTTCAATTGGGACACATGAAAGCCTTGGAAACAAAACCAGCCCAGTACCCTATCCGACGTGTACAAACCAAAGTGTTCTCTGTGCCTGCTGGAAATATGGGCAAAGAAACAAAGAAAACCTGTTCCTGGGGGAACTACCCAAGCGATTGATCCTGGCCTGTGGAAAATACCAGTTTCAGCGGAGCCTACCCAGAGAATCCGTTTGACTTTCAACATTTCGGCATCAATTTTGTGGCCCTGCATGTGGATGGACAACAGGTGCCAGCCACGGCCTTAACACCGAACTTTGGGCGCAGGAATTTCATTCGAGCCTATCAGAGCCTGTTTACAGCCACCGGTCAAATCAACCAGGACGAAGGGAATTTCATCAGTCGGGAGCACTACGCGAACGGATACACGTTGTTCTGTTTCGATCTGACCCCCACCTTAGAGAACGACCATCAGCTGGCCCTGGCCAAGCAAGGCAATTTACGGTTGGAAATCCACTTTGCACGAGCCCTGGCGACCACCGTCAATGTGATCTGCTACGCCGAGTTTGACAACATCATTCAAGTGGACAAGGCGCGCAACGTGCTGTGTGACTTCTCCACCTACCATGGATACAGACCAGATAACCACCGTGCTGCGGAATGACCCAGGGACACGTATGATGTTTCAAGGGGTGTTCGGCCGAGATGTGTTCCCATTAGACCGTATGTATCCTGCTGCTTACGTTCTCAACACGGACCCGATGGATCGGCCCGGTGAACACTGGGTGGCCGTGTACTTGACAGAACAGCAGGGCCAATACTTTGACCCGTACGGCCTGCCACCTCTCCATCCCGATTTAACAGACTTCATGGATCAAGGCACAGAGACGTGATGTTGGAACAGTCAAACGTTGCAAAGCCTGACCAGTAGCGTGTGCGGACAATATTGCTTGTTTTACCTGTACCATCTATGCCGGGGAAGACCCTTATCTACCATCGTACAGATGTTTGACGAGTACCCCAAGGCCGAGGACCGCGATGTACTCGTCTATGACTGGACCGCCCATCATTTCAATGTACAAGCCCCGTTCTGGGCTTGAATTCTTTCAATGTACACACGCCCGCTGTTCTGGGCTTAAGTTTACAAGCCCCTCGTTCTGGGCTTCAATGTACAAGCCCCTTGTTCTGGGCTTCAGTTCTTTCAATGTACAAGCCCCTTGTTCTGGGCTTCAGTTTTCACGTGGTTGTTCTCACGTTGTTGTTGTTCACTGAATAAAAAACAAAATGAGATCTCACCAAAAAACCCTGTCTTCTGTGTTTTATTCATAATGCATCAATGCCCAATGTGGAGATTCAGTCAAACTGAAATCAGTGGTGTAGGATGGGGCCAAAATGTAACCCATCAAGGTTAGGATGCAAGAGCACTATAGTAAAAATAGAGAGCCAATGAAATCAGCCCACAGACCAATTACGTGTTTTTGGTCTAGGTTTGGAGCGGGCATTTCATTGAGGTACGTGTATACGGTGAGTGAAGACTCGTCCAACACGTATAGATCAAGTTTATGACTATAAGTTCTATGTATTCTCCGAACCTTGCCGAAAGGGAGACCGTTTGACCTGGAGGTGACCTTTGACCTTTTGACCCGCACGCGCGCACTGCCGGTGATGACGCGCACTTCCGGAGAACGCGCGCGCGCGCGCTGCGTGCTGCGTCCAGGGCCAGGCCGGTGAAAAGGTCCCGGAGGTTGAACATCCGGACGTCTAAGGAAACATTGGAAACTCTTTCAGTGCTCGGGAAGTGACCCATCAATACCCAGAAACCCAACATAGGTGTTAAGACCATGATATAACCTGCTCGGAGCATGGTGGTGGTGGTGTTCAATAAAAAACTTCATGAAAACCCAAGTGAAGTTCGAATATTTATTAAGGTGAACAAGTGAACAAGAATGTATGTACAAGTATATAAGAACGTTGCAAACAAGAATTGAGGTGAACGTATGTATAGAGAGAGAGAAATCACAGTGGAGTATATAACAGTTAAACCGAGTCATCGAACTGACGTATATCGAGTACTTATTCAAAAGAATGACAAACAAGTTCATGGTGTAATGTATATATAGAGAGTAATTTAGAGTCCAAATATGTATGTCCATTAGTTTCTGGATGTAGGTTCGCATCTGGTGGTCGACGACGCGGAATCCTCGGTTAGTGCCACTCGCACTGGTCTGGCTTTGCAGCACGTCCAGGTACAAGGCTTTGTCGATGTTGGGGTCACGTCGACTGACTCCTTTGCAACTGAACTTATTGTTTCCATCTCCACCGTAACAGAAGTAGGTCTTGGACGACAGCGCGATCATGGCATCTCCATTCCACTCCAGCTTAAACAGGCCCGGCGTCCGCTTGTCGTACTGGTAATGGTCACGTCGAGGTAGCCACTGGTCCCGTTCCACCTCATACTGTGCGCGTAATTCAGGTTTCACCAGGGACTCCCAATCCGCATTAGAGACGGCCATGTAGGCAGAGTCCGTGTCCATTTCCATGAGTTGCCAATCGGCTGGGTCGAAATACACACCCATGAAATCATAGAGGAACTGGAGCATCCTCAGTTTGGCCACCTGGTATACCATACATCCAATTTGGAGGGGCAGGTTGTAACGGATAGTCTTTTTGGCTAAAGAGATTTCATAGGTATCATCATCGATGACGTCGACGGACCGAAACAGAGGCGAGTTGATCTTTTTGCGGGCTTGTTTGGTTGTACAGATATTGACGTTGACGTGCTTGTCTTGGTTGGTGACCGTTTTTCCATAGTAACCATTGCCTGTCAATTTCCAAGATTCACCGATGATGGCCTGACTAGGATCTTGATCCCCTTCACGTCGGGCAGACGTCACGATGTCGGCATTCCGCGCGAAACAGGCATTGGGTACGTACTGAAGGACTTGGTACACGCGCGTCACTTCGAGGCCATGGCTCATGTACCACTGTAGCAGAGGGGTACCCAGCAAGATTTTCTCTGCCCACATACTCCCAATCAACATTCGACGAGGTTGTTTCAATACGTCATGTTCCTCAGCATAGGCGCCCATGGTCTCTCCAATGTCAGCCCGACCCACCAGCGTGTTCTTGAAGATAGGCGGGCACTGGGCGAAGAGTGGCTTGAGATGGTCGGGAACATGCAGGTCGCATTCCACAAATCCATACAGGGTACCGGAACGAACGGCGTCGAAAAGCTGTGGCAGGATCAAGAGTGGTCGGCGACTGAGCGGGTACTCGCGCGCTTTAAGGAAGTCGCGTAAGTGTGGGAGGGCCTGGCACATGGTGTGAAATTCACACTCCCACAGTTCGATAAGATGGTACCCCAACTCTTTGACGTAATCTCCATTCTCCACCACTTCTGCTCGTAATTCTTCTGCCGATTTCCCACGTCGTTCGTTGAAGCGTCCAGCGCTGAAAGGACATTGGTGGCCGTGCCAGTAACACCCATAAAATTGAAATACAGTCGGTGTTCCTTGTACAAGGGCAAACCCATCGACGCGGAGTCGACGATCTCCTATGCGCTTCTCTGTGGCGTTGGTCTGATGGCGTATATAAATTCCCCGTCGATCGGCTTCCCAATCCAACCACTGGTCGGCGAGATGTTTGTACGGCGTACGTTGAGGTGTGAAATGTTGACCGTCTGCCCACCAGCGCGTATAATGCCCGCTGGGCATGGGTTGGGCGAGAGACCACAGGTACAGGGCATTGGCGTCGAATCCAATGATTTTGGCACAGGGTTTCCCACCGGGAAGAGTAGTGACATCCTTCTCATGGTAGCGGTGAAAAATAAGGCTAGGTCCGCCGACGATGTTCTGTTTTAAACAATCATACATGTCCTCATCTTTTTGTTGTATCAGCGAGAAGTAGGTAGGACACTCTTGGAAGAGATGGCGAAGCGCAAGACCCGGTAAACTCAAACACTCCTTGAAGATGTCGACGTGCATCTCGCGACGAAAGAGTTGAACCATTTTCTCGGCCGCTTCGAGGAAAGGGACCACATCTAAATTGTTATACCACACCAGGAAATCTCGCAAGGTGTGCATGTGTTGGTCGTTCCATACCTGCTGTAGTTCCTGGTACGTGTCTTCCGGACATTCCATTTGCTTGAGATCGTCATAGAACGCGTCCCGGGATGGCAACTGTGTTTCCTCCAAGCGGTCGAGCGTCGATATGTAGGTGTAAGGGAACCTCCCTTTGGTTTGTGCACAGTCATAGGCCTTCACACACTGATCGTAGCTATAATTAGGTGCTAAGTAATTCCGTACATCCAGGAAATGGAGTGATGTGGTGGTGAGGGCCATGTGGTTGTTGATCTTTTTGATGACGGACTTGATGGTATTGGACTGGGCCAAGTAAGGGTAGAGAAATTCCTTCACCATGTTCAGATCGTATCGCCCCGAGTTGAATCCGAGCACCAGTAACTGGCCTAAGTATTGCAGGAAGCGGATTTTCAATTTCTCCGCATACGGTTTAGGTAAAGGGACATCCTGCAGTTGAATGTCCTGCCCACTGTGTTCCATTTCCTGTCTGTCAAATATTTTCCCACTGTGCTCCATTTCCTCTCTGTCAAATATTTGCCCAACTATGCTTCATTTCTTCTCTGTCAAATATTTGACCACTATGCTCCATCTCTGACACTTCCTCGTCGCTGAACGATACACCCAGTGTAGGAATGCGGTCGTCGAGTTGGTCCAGTACGTCCTGGAACTTGGACACCAATAGTTCTGTACTGGCCGCACTGACTTCCTCTAAATAGTCCATCATGCGGGTAATCAAGTCACGGGCGTCGCCGGTGGACACGAAACAGACAGGTGCAGCGTCATAGCCAGGTACGTTGCTGGAAATACTGACACTCAGGGGAATATGGCGCTCTGTCCACTGTGTTTTCGCCGAGGCCGCGTCCATCGGTTCCAACATCGCCTCGAAATCGTAACATGCCCGGTAGGGGAAATAACGATGCTCTTCTGGTATGATGAGACCCTCATCGGCCAGTTCCTCGAAGATGGTGGGCGTGTTATGGTACACACCGCCAGGAAATTTCCGTTTCACAGTGTGGTCACACATCTTCTCGTGTCGATGTAAATCACGAAGTGAGTGGTGAAACACCCGATGGCATTGGGCACAACTGTAGGATTGCGCGTACAGACTCATATCATAGATCAGGGAAAAATGATTCACCCCGCCATCGTCGAAGATGTTGACTTTCATGGTGGAAACATACCGTTCTGAAGACCGATGCACCAATTCAGCCACAAATGTGTCGTCCTCCTCCTCTTCATCCTCCTTCTCTTCCCGTAGTAAACGGTACACAAAGATATTGACGTTGAACAGGGACTCCACGACATCCAAATTCTTAAAAGGGACTCCCCGGAACTGCCGCGGATCTAGGTCTTGTTCCTCTAAATATTGTCTCCAATAGATATTGGCCACCCTATCACAATTCCGGGATGACATTCGTTCAAATGAATGGCCAAACACCGGAACAGACATTTCTGGTCTTTGTAGGGTCCATGTGCGCCTTGTGTTAATGCATACAGTCCTTTTCGATTGAGCAGCCAAGGGGGTAGTAGTACAGGGGCACCGATCGGATGATCTCTCATTTTGGTCACGAAAAATGTCACGTTGGTGACCATTTCCACAGTCCACTTGGTATTGGGGCGTTGCAACCGGGCCCATTCCAATGGGTCCAACGTAGTCAGTTGGTCGATGAGGGGGCTCCAGTGACGCACGATTGATGATGGTGAATGGCTTGTCAAACACATAGGTATTATTGCTCGGATAAAAATACCGTAACTGGTCCGTCTCTTTGTGCCGTAGAATATAGCCGAATGTCATATTCACTTTGAACGCTGTCACTTGGTCTCTGAAAATGTTCTCGGCATAGTTAGGAAGATACGTGAGGTCCTGTAGCCGGAAATTATACAAGTCTTGAATAGGGCGATGACGGTGGAAACATCGTCGGATGGTGCTCCAATGGCGCCGATAGATGTCACTCACAGGGTGGTCTTCGGGCAAGGCGTCAGCGGGAGGCACAGCTGGATCCTCAGGAAAGTCGTGTTCGCCTCTCACATTCTCACGCGCCAAGGGAGATCACGATCGGTCACGTCGCCTCATCCTGATCGTATATACTCCTGTAAAATAGAGCCGATTTTGACAATGAATCGGTCACGACTTCTTATTTCTTTGGAGGGGCAAGGTCAATAGGACTTGTGCTTTTTATACTACTAAAATGTGAAGTAGATTACATCTTACATAGGCCTTAAGGCCGTGATATGCATATGAAGTATTCTGGGGCATGGTCAGTACTTCCCAATTTTCCCTTTGTCTACTTCTCGCCTATTTTTTATTTTTTTTTTTTTTTATTTTTTATTTATTTATTTTTTTCCCCCCGAGAGCTACAACATGACACCTTCCACGACCCATTCGGACCCATAGCGGTCCCTCTCTATCCCAAACATACACCCACATAACACCCAAAAATGACCATGTGGGAATAAGGACCTACAAGAGGCTTGGCCTAAATTGAATTTTATTGTACAAACATTCAAGATGAGCAGGTACATAACAAATGTAACATACAATCACAAAAATACAGTGGCAATAGTTTTGGTCCAATACAATATGGCCTAGTGCGAGTTGTCTCCCTTGCGTAATAAGGTTCAGATGGCGCTATGATTGGAAAGCTGCGATTATCCGGGGGAATGATGCCAAATGCCATCCTATGCGCCATTTTGTGACACAAAACTCTTAAATTCGTGCATCATATTATTCTAGAATGTATTGTGAACAGTTTGAAATAAATTGAGACGTACGGGTAAGAGAGATAGAGATGGTGTACGGATATTTCATGATGTAGCGGGAATGTGTAACGTAGTACAAATGTACGGTGTCCCATTCCGTGTTCCTTGTCAAGTTGCTGGGAAAATATGCCGGAGGACTGACTGCATATGTGGAGACTTACTCGAGCGTTATATGTCATGAGCTGTTTGAGAAAAATACGTGATAAATTGAGACGTACTGGTAGGAGAGATCTTGTCTGTTTAGTCAATTGTTGGATCATGTCGTCTGCCAGTTCGTTGCTGGTGCTGGCAGTACTACGCTGTAATCTCAGCTGAGCCATGCGCGAGGCATGGTGTAATTCTTGTTGATAAAGTCAATGAGTGATTTTGAGCGACAAACTCTATAAATAGTAAGATCGTAGGCATATATAGTAATGGTGTACGGATATTTCATGAT